>JAIFTH010000133.1:0-53205 GCA_019968535.1 Fragariocoptes setiger | reverse complement strand
TGTGTGTGTGTGTGTGTGTGTGTGTGTGTGTGTGTGTGTGTGTGTGTGTGTCTGGTTGAAGGTGAGAACATTTGTCAGTCTTTTTTGTTTGTTTACTTGCTCAAGCTGAACTGCTGCCACTGTCTGAACCTGTTGTGATGTTTGTGAAAGTAAATGACAAACTCAAAGTCCACGTCAAAGTTCGAGCTTCTATCTTCCAATCGATCCTCACTTGACTGACCAATCAATGAAAGTTATTAACAGCTTCAACTGCGCCTCAAATTTTCTCAATACGAGTTAATTTCTGGTTGCCCTATTAATTTGTCCAAAAAAATGCACTTGGCTTCAGTGGTTCTGGTTTTCAATGTGGACAAATTTTACGTGATCTCTTGTTTGTTATTCTACAGACTCTCAAAACAAGTTTTCACTTTCAATTATTCTAAGTATAGATACTCATCTAACAGCAGTCTGTTCAACGATCTCCTTTTCACCACGATTGTATAGGATTCGTCAAACACAATCGTACAGCCTTGTCAGCATTGCAGCTGATATTTTGTAATTATGACTGATAAGTGTCACTGAAAGCCAATAAAGTGATAGAAAATATGTCATGTTTTCTCTTTATCGCCTCGTTTTCTTCGGAGTCATGATTACAATCATCACTCTCGCGACGCCCTTGTTCCTCTAAGTAGCAAAAATCTCTGTTGTTGTTGTTGATCGTTTGGACATGTTTTGTTGGTTCGACAGCATGAAACTTCATTCGTGAGGCAATTAGTCATCGTTATTAGTAGCCATGTGTGCAGATATGTCATGTGCCAGTATGTTGTTTTATCTGCACAAATGTAAACGTTTGAGAGCGCTAGTCAAGCATCTAGTGCTTGCACAGAAATCACCATCAAACGTCTGGCAACAGATGTCGTGAAGCTCAAGCAGTGAGGTGAGGTTATTCTGATTTTGCTGAAATTTCCAAGAGGAGAGATCGCTGTGTGTCAGCAGTGTGTTGTGGCTCAGGTGAGAGTCAGACGAAAGAAGCGACAACAACGACAACATCAACAACAGGGAACAGTGAATGAACTTCTGCAGCTTAAAAAATGTCCAAACGCTGTTGTTGTGCCGTTGTCCGTTATGGAAGGGCGAGCTTTGATTGTTCTTTCTCTCATTCTCATTCTCTTTATTTGGCTCTGACTCACTAGTTGGCTTGTTAGTACGACGGCTAGAGTTTAATGCTCAGCTGATCGGTATTGTTCCCATGGCATAATGCTTTCTCTCAATCGTCGTCAGAAGGTCCTTTTCCTTGAGACGAAAGAGCGAAAGAACGAAACTTAAAGAGATGAAACGAAATGGCAGTACTTCGATGAAGTCCAGAGTTAAGAATTTCCAGAGTTTGTGTGCCTCACTGACACCACACTAACAAACACTAACACTGGCTACACACTGGCACCAATTCCAATGCTTATACTACACCTGTTGTTGCCACTCTTGCTCATTGCCTATTGACGTTCAACGGCATGCCAATGACACGCATGCCGTCGATGGCACATCTTGACGGCAGCTAGAAAGCAAATGTAAGTAAGCTGGTGAGCGTAGTGAAGAGTATGTATGGAATGCAAGTCAAGTGCAAAAGTAACGCATGACAAATCTATTACAGCTAGGCATAGCAGCATAGCGAGCCAGCCTAATGTTTTGAGAGAATGTCAATTGTTGTTATTATGACTGTTGAAACTTTCATTGAGTTGTAGTGGCGCAGTGAGTTGATGTCGCTGCTTCTGTTGCTGTTATCGTCGAAGCTAACAAGTCCGAGTAGTTGAAGCCGAAGCAATGCATCAGCGTCAATTTTTAGACGACAATTTGCAAACGACGACGACGAAGTCTCTCAACTATCGACACTCATCCGAGCGCCAACTGACAAATACAAGTGAAGACGAATCTTATCCTTTTCTTCGTGCCGTTGCGGTTGTTGTCGTTCAAGTGACATCGATTCTATTATATTATTATTATTATTATTCCGCGCAAATCACGATTGACAGTGTTTGATCGAAGCTGCTACTTGGCGTGTATTATGATACACAGTGCATCAGCAACGATACATTCATACATCAACGAGAAAGTACTGCCTGAAAGTATTAGTGAAGCTAGCTGAGTAGCAATAGAAGTTTCAGGAGAGACAACAGTTCAATTACGTCATTTCGATAGTCGTCGAAACGAATTTGCCTCTTGAATCTGATCGTCGTGATCGTGTGGTCAGATGGCATGATGCCGCGCATAGCTAGTCTAGTCTAATCTAGTCAACATCATCATAGTCAAATAGGAATACAGAAGACGGACGAACAGGCAACTCGGATCAGGCCATAAGTCATCCACACAGCAAATCAAATCAACCCATCTCTGGAAGCGCAAAGCAAAACACCAACAGAACCGAACCGAACCGAATGAGCAACTGAAACTGGATAAGATCGATCAACAAGAATAAAGATTGGAAAGTTTGCGGTCTAATTTTCAATCGACAACAGAATTGGTGGAAACAGCCACCTGTCCAATGGTGTGCCGTCACAATCACGAGCTCATCACGATGACAACAAGCAGAAACAAGTGTCGAATGTTGCGTGAGAATCCAGGGAAATAAATCTTGTTAGCTCGACAAGAATTCCCCAGTAACAACAACCATATCGTACCAGTTGCTATCCATTTACAGTGTGTGTGTGTGTGTGTCATCATAATATTCGTTCATCACTTGTCGCTCAAGCTCAAGAACAAGCCCAAGTTTCTATTCTATTCGTATCGAATCCGATATGATCCGATTCCGATACGATTCAATCGATCATTCATAATGAGCAATGACCAATTGTGATCCGGTGCATACACACACACACACACACACACACACACACACACACACACACAAACAAACAATAATAATAACAAGAGGCAATTGTTTGTGGCGAACAATTGCTACAAAAGCGGCACCAACAACAATTGCAATATTCCGGTGGCAGATAGCAGGCGGTGCTAAGTTGGACAGATGCTAATTTTTGCTCACTACTCACCATTGACTTATAGTTTACCGTTATATCAATGTTATTGTTAATGTTCACTCATTGCTGCTGCTGCTGTCCAAGCAACTAAGAGAGCTAAAAAGTTCCAAATACTTTTACATAAAGGAAAAAACGAACAGTCCATTCTTCTATTCATTCATCATTCATCTGCTCAGCAAAATCATCGGTAGCAGCATCAACGAATCAGCATATTATTGCCATTCTTAGATTGACATTCATCATTAGTCAGTTAGCGTGGCAGTCAGTGTGTTAGTCATTCAGTGTGCCACTTACTAATTTAGGACACACACACGCACTCACACAAATGCAAGCAAACTGACGAGTAAGTTCACTGACGAACAAAAGGCTCATTATCAGCAAAGAATTAAGGCAAGCAATTCAAGTTATATGTTTGGTGTTTTGTTTTGTCTTCGTTCGCTGCACAGCCAAGTTGAGTTCACCAAAATTAACTGATTATTGTTGCTATTGTTACGTTAAATATTACAAGCTAATTATTTAGGACACACATGTGATTATTCAAATTCACCAACACTCTAATTTTGATCCATTTGGCGAGCTAGTTTTGTGCTTCGAGCGCTATATTGAATCTATCGTTTAGTTGGCAAGAATGTTCATAGTTTGAAACGCTTACTAGCGATAATCAAATCATCGGGGTCATCGATCGGGAAGCATCGATCAAAGATCATTTACAGTTGTCACAGTGTTTGCAATTGGAAGTTCATCGCAGAAGCAAAACAAATTCACTCCATGGAACTATCGAATAGAGTTTGATCAAAAACAGTGCACTTTGTTTGACACAGTTGATAAGTTATCTTAAGAAACAAGTGTTCTTTTTTCTTCTGAGTATTTATATAAGGTAAGTTTTTATGATAAAAACTGTTGTTCAAGGTTATCGAGACGAGTCGCTGACGACCACGTCCAGTCAAAACGTGTTTGTAAGTGTGCGTGTACATATGATAGTGTTGGATTGTGAGTTTTATTTTTTATATTCATTACAAATTACAAAAATGCATAAATAGCCGTACACTCGAGGTACACTCAGTCAGATTGTGATGACAATACGACGCAATGACATGCAATAGGCAATCAATAGCCACAGTGTAGTGGACCACGTTAGACGTGCCAGCAATGCGGCATGTGATGTGGGATCGACGGCAAAATACCATGGTAACATTTTTGAGCACATCGAGTGGGCCACATACAAGAAGATGGAGTTTTTGCCCGCCGCCGACAGCAGCGCCAACACAGCGGGCCGAGTACGCGAGTGCCCCAGGCGTGCCATATCGACTAGCACGTAAATGAGGGCCAGCGTGAAAATAGCGGCCGCTCCGGTGAGTGTGACGAATGACAACGACCACAGCCGCTTGTTGATGGGTACAAAGCAGGCCGAAATAAGTGCCACGATTGCGGTGGCCAGCATCCAACGCAACCACGACATGAGGCGCCGTCGGTGCACCGACGTTGTTGACGACGACGGTATGGCTGATAGTTGTTGTTGTTTCAATTGTTTGCCACATTGTAAACCGATGAGTGTGAGCACAATGCTCGTGGTGATGCCCAATAATCCCTCGGGATCGTGACGTTGCTTGGTGGCGTAGATTCGCGCCAAATCGCGGTCGTCGTACAGGTGCTGTTCGCCCAAAAGGTGCCGATCGAGCCAGCCGGCCGCTCCGCCCGTACAATTGGCGTAGTGGGCGTGCTCACTGGCGCCGCCAGGGCCCGTGTAGCCTACGGGACAGTGCGGATCGTACTCGAAACATAGCGTGAAATAGATGTATGTGGCCAAAACCAGCAGCGCTAGCACGAGCTCAGGGCCGTCGCGTACGATGGCGTGTGTTACGTGACGCGCGCACGCCCACACCCCACTTAGCACGGCACGCACTGTGGCTCGTGTCTGTGTTAGGTTGTTGGCCAGTGAGGCTGCTGCCGGTGCCGCTGCTGATGAGCCATCAGCAGCGGCAGCACCGCTATTGGTGTTGCCAGATTGTTGGCTTGTCAACAATGATTCTTGTTGCTGCTGCTGTTTGTTTTTGATGGAAATCGTGGCGGCCACAACGCGCGAACTGATGTGCACAATGGCCACAAGGCCGTACGACACGGCGAAGCGTTGCATCACACCGGACACACGTAATAAACTCATCTGACCGTCGGGTGCTGAGCGCGAGTTTAGACACAAACCGAGCGAAAGCATTGTTAGCGAGCGACGCAGGACGCGCCACACGGTCGGGCAATAATTGTCGCAGCGAACCGACGCCGAGCTTAATGCAATGCTGACGCCCATGCTAAATATGAAAAAGGGGAACACAAAATCGGCCACTGTGATTCCGTCCCACACGGAATGCTCGAGCCAGCGGTAGCCGGCGCCGCCGTAGTTGACGAAAATCATTGCACCAATTGTGAGGCCACGAAAAACATCCAACGATTCGATCCTGGCAGCGTTGTTGATATGTTGTTGCTGTCTACTCGCTGCTGCTCCTTGATTAGATTGCAACCTGTGCACCTGTTCATCTGGCGTGCTCACAAATTGCTCGTCGCTTGTGATGGCGGTGTCAGTGTCGTCTTGGCTCTCCATTTTGAGCTCTGAATCAGCTGTGCTCAAGTGTCCATCGTCGCGTGTATCGTGTGTTCCACTGGCACATCGGCACAAATATCGTCGCACTGTATGATAAACGCGCTCGGCCAACGTCATCAATACAAACAGACACAGCAACACAACTATGGGACACAATGTCCACGTGCCTTGTTGCGTCTGAGTGAGTTCACACTCGACGAAGCGGCTCGACGCATTCGTGGCCCCATTGATTCTGGTTCATCCAGATTGTGTGCGTGATTATCGATAACAGATTATCAGTCGTTCATCAGATTATTCTGCATCATTTGAGAATAATAAAAGAATACTTGGAAGAAAGAAAACTGAATGAATGAAAAACTTACGCTAACGTGTAGTGGGCGTGCTCGTCAAATTGTTCTTCAAAGCGACACACACGCTTGTTGGTGCTTGCTAGACGTAATTCGAGCTGAACGCGCTGATTGCTCGTCAGCAAGGCACTTGAATTCAACGAAGGCCCCACACGATTCGTGCCTATTTTCTGTGTTCTGTCAGTGGCATGTAAATCCAATGCGAGTGGAATTAACAAACACTTGAAACAATCTTCGATTTGGTAGTAAATATCGACAGCATCATCGTTTAATTGGTTACTAAATTTCACTAATGCTTCGTTTAATCCGATCGTCAGTGTGCTGTCGCTACTCAAAGCAACAGTGTTCATCTTGTTGTCGTTTGCTGTTTGTGGTACATGAAATATCGATGCCCAATCGATGATTAAACTGTTGCTCAATTTTCTGAGATAATATTCGAATGATTGACTGACATCAAATGATGGACGCGACATTCGGACAGAGCACACCACAGGTGATTGATTGATTGTTTCGTGAATTGAGAGAAAGTGTCAAATAACGCACGATGTGTTAATGCATTAAACACGACATTATTAAGACTCCAACAACAAACGAACAAACAAGCGGCTAGCAAACAAATGGCTAGCAGTTGGATTGATTGAACAACAACAAGCAATGCAACACACACACACACACACACACACATTCACACAAGGGACAAGCGACAACGGCCAACGACAGATGCCCGACGTGACAACCGTGAACGATCATAATCTTATCAACAACAATCGATAGAGCTGTGGAAAAGAAGCACGATTGATCTCATTCATTCATTCACTCGTTCATACGTTCACAAGTTGTTTGTGATGTGTGTGTTATATGAGGCTCTCGTTACACACACACACAAGCATCCAAACACCTAGCACACTAACAATGTTGCTGTTAGTATGTACATGAATTAATATCTATCGCACAATTAATGTCTATCTAATGAGGCAAGTGTTACACAGTTAGCAGGCAGCAAAGCTCAGAGCAAGGGGCATTGTTTTGGACAAATTTGGCGACTATTGTGTGCCACTATGTAGCCGCAATGAAGCCAGTGTCCGATAAGTATCATTCAACTGAGCAAATGTTGCAACAGCACTGATGATAGCACCGCTCTCGATTTGACCAAATCCAAGTAACTGACCACACACACACACACCAACGCACACTTGTTGATAAGCACACATTTGTTTACAGCAAACCCATGTTCTCATCTTCAGCAACCATTGATTGGTTTTGATCCGATTGATAGGCTCAAAATTGCAATTGCCACTATCCATGTGAATACATCAGAGTATGTGCTTGCATTACTTGTGAACACAAGTCAGCAGGCACACTGAGTATTGTTCCAAATCCGAACGAAGATTTATATTTTTGATTGCAACGGAACGTAACAGTTGTTTGTGTGTTAATCAACTAGCGCTTGTTGGTGCTTTTTTTGCAAGGTTGACAGAAATAGAAGGAAAAAGCAAGCAAACAAATAAACAACAGCCGCATCAATGGCCAAGTTTGCTCGAATTACGAATCACCTATCGTAGTTCTTCAATCACTTTCCGCTCACAGAAACCAATTGATGCGTGGGCCATCATGAATTGGGCGATTGGAATTTGGCAAGTCTCAGCGGATTAATCTCATTTCATTGCAAGCCACAGTTGTGTTTGATGAGCAACACAGTTTGATCTGTGTGCATGATCTATTATCGGCATATGGCAAGCCGAATGTTTGGAATGTTGAATGAACTAGTGATTGACTAGTGGCTGACGAATTGAGTGCAATTCGCCATTTGTGTGCCGCTACAGTGTTTTTTATTTATTTATTTCTATCTGACAGTCAACTGTTAGTTAACTGTTCACTGAGCAACTTGTTAAAATAAAATAAAGCGAATTTGCTGCACCCTTTGGCTGGCCAATCAACAGGTGTAAAGGGTCGATACATTTGTTTGGCACGATTGCCAGAGTTGCTACAAATGCTGCTCGGATACATGAAGATGATGAGGTGCATGAAGTTTGGACCGAAATAAACTGAGAGGCGGCCGGTTTTTGTCAGGATCGCGCATGATTTGGCGCACACAAACTTGTACATTTTAGCTACGTCAACGAACGTCAACAACGAGAAGACGGCCAATGGCAACAAGAAGAGAATGGAAAAAGAGAGTTCAAAAACAGGTTGAGCTGTGCAGGTTGCCGCTGAAGTCTACTTGGAGAATTGGGAGAAAACTTCTGTTGTAAGTGCGACTACATCTGCGGCAATTGCTCGACGTAGATTCGAAGTGAATGTGAAAAAAAATTATGCTCAAGTTCAAGCGTAAGACTTTCTTCTCCAGCTATCGCCAAGTCTGTTTTATTTTGTTCCTTCGTAGAATTCTTCTTTCGTAGACTTGAATTTTGTGTAGACGATCTCTTCTTTGCCTGCTGATGTCAGTTCGTCGCAGTCCATGTGAGTTAGTGTGTTACCCCAACCACAAACCAGACACGACAAGTGCAATGCCACACAAAGCTCCAATGTTTGCTCGAGTAGGTGTCGACTGGCGAGTGAGTGATCAATTCTGATTCGAACGGGTCAAAGTCATCTACTTGTTTCTTTATCTTTGAGATAATTATTTGAGCTTGGGTTTTTTGTTAATCGAATTGAAAACTTTCAACTCAACTCAACTCAACTCAAGGATTTACTTTTCATTTTCATTATCAAACATTCTTAACATTCTTGAAAATACACTTTTACATTTTAAACATCCAATTATCCATGACCGCTAACTGACCACTTGATTATTATTTCTCTTCTTTCACTCTTATTTCTATGCAAGATTCTATGGATTGTTCAATCACACATACGCACAACATGGCAACTTGGCAACTTGAATTTCTGCAAAATTCTTAAAATCAAAATTGGAATTTTAATTCTGTTCTCTTTCACTCGAGCACAGACGATTAAGCGTCCGTGTCGTTCATTTTTGTGCCAGGCATGAACATCACAGTAGTGTCCATTGTGCTGAACTATCGGATCGAGCGAGCTTGCTAGCAAGAAGATCAGTGAATATCAAGCTCTGATTTAGAAAGAGCACACACATATCAACAGCATTGAACGCTGTACATTTTCTCAAGAGTATCTAACAGGAGTTCGAGAAGTAACAAATGCACCAAATCACATGCTCAAAGGATATCACATGCACTTCAAGCTCAATATTGATCGACAATGGAGCTGAACAATAATGAGATGAGGCCAATTACGTATCATCAATACGTGACAAACCGACAACATCAACGGCAGCACTCACTACAACAATCGCCGACGTGCTGTCTACATCAAACAATGTCCGCTAAAGCAAGAATAGCAACAACATTAACAAATCTCAAGCTGATCAATTTGTTGAGATGGTCTCTAGCATTGATTGTAATGACTTTAATAGTAGAAATTGTACTAATAACAACCAATCAAAATCATAGAAATCAAACAATTGTGAATCTATTGTTGCTATTAATAGGGTTGATGTGGTGGATCATTGCAAATGCCCATCATAATCGCAATAATTCTATACAACAACTGAGTAAGCGAATCTATATTATTATTATATTATCGTTGTTTATAACAGTATATAATTTAAGACCAACTAGTCCCTCAAACAGCAACACCAACAAGGCAATGCTTGTAGGCCGACGACATTGCGGGCTAACGGCGGCATTTGTTGCAGCAGCGTCGAACATTGACGATGCTCGATCGTCCGATGTTATTAATAATCAAGCGTCAAGATCTCAGCGTCGATTGCAGAGACTAAGCGGCGTTAATTCGCCGTCGAGGCCGCCATCGAAGAAATCATTTCTTTCATATTTGATACAAGACGATGATGATGACAACGACAAGACAACCGACTCCTATGACGAAGAGCAACAGCAGCAGCAACAACAACAGCCAATTGATGACAACAACAATGGACAACAACAATATTCGTTGATGCGTACTGTATTGACATCGCCAAGATCGTCAATAGCGTCCGGATCGTCAAAATCATTGAAATTGGCAGAAAAAGATCGAACTCAACAGCAAAAAAATGTAGCCACCGAACTCAACAATCACAAAGATACGCTATCGGTTATTAATTTTGAGCCCAATGACCAATTTGGCGCTTACTCGCTTCCTGATTCTTTGCAAGTGTCTGCAGCCCAATTGTCGCCCTCATTTGTGGCTGCTGCCGCCGCTGCTAATCACCCAATCGTTCACTTGATGAGCCCTTCGTCATCGAGCGTTAATTTAATAGGCTTAAATCATCCACTGGGATTGAATATCATCCCAACGATGATGCAAGCGGCAGCAGCAACGGCACAATTTGATCCAACAAGCGGTAGTAATGTGATTGACGACGATGTTGATTTACCAATCATAGCTGCCATGGCTGCCTCTTCGTCGTCGTCGTCCACAGTGCGTCCTGCAATTCAAACGAATGCCAATATCAAGCAACCTAAGCTTTCGTCAATGCCGAGACCAAAATCAATGCCAGTCAATTTTCAAAATCAAACAAATAGTGAACGAGACGCCAACAATATCAACATAGACCAAATAAAGAACATGATTGCGCCAGCTGCCGCGAAGCTCGTGATAAAGCACCCCGAATCGTGCCGCCATCATCGTTCGCAGCCGGCATGCGCGTTCCAATTGTTGTGCTACCTGGCTACAGGTACGCCCAGCGACGGTTGTGATAGCCAGCAATTCATCACGTGTTGTTTGATCAGCAACACGAGCACCAACGAACTGTTGCTGAACAATTTAATGTCGATGTTTGTGACTAACAATTCGAGCATCACGAAACCCCAAGCAATGCCTATCAACAATTCACTGGCACACACACAGAACAATGACGTGCACTTGTCACCGTCATCGTCGCCGTTGTGGACTAATAGAAATCATTCAACGTTTGCCGAGAGTGTTCGCAGTAGCACGTTCATGTATGGCCAACCACAACAACAACAACAACAACAGGTGCTTGAGTTGATGGACAATAACAACAAGAGGTACTCTGTGTCCAACAATTTGCAACACACGAGTGGCAAGAACGGCAACAACAACTATAATGAGAATAATGGGCGCCAACTCGGGACATACTCTCGATCGATGCGCCACACCTCTTACGGCACTGCGCTTGATGACACTTATCGTGCCAATTATCAGCAACAACAGCAACAGATACCAACCTCAGCGGCAGGTGCAGCTAAATCAATAGTGAATGATTTTTTCAATGATCAAGTGCCCTTAACAAGAGAAGATGTGATTGCTACCAATTCGATGCATGTGCCATTGTCACCTTCACCTTCACAGGATCAATCATTGAATGGCTTATCACAGCAGCCGAACGCCAACAATGGCTGGGTAGCCAATGATATTAAATACATGCAAGAGACTAGCATTAACAACAACAACAAAATCTGGTCAAATTATCCATTGCATCAGAATATGCACAAATCTGCAAGAGCATTCGATGCAAATGGCAACGACAATAATAAAATGTATCGATCCATTCAATTTCTAGACAATTTAGATAATAACAATCATGTGAACAACAACAATTACCTACATCATACCAAAGACAACAACATTCGATACTATCATAATCATTACGACAAGTTAATTGGCAATCATTATTATGACAAACAGTCACAAGCACCGAGAGGCTCATTAACGAAATCAGCGCCTCATTTTCAATCGGCCAGCAGTAATGTCAATTTTGACTATCGACCGTCGCCGTCTGTGGCTAACAATGTACGATTCTTAGAGTCATCATCGAGTCAAGCTAATCATCAGGCATCGCCATCGACACAAACATTCACTTTCAACACACACAAGCAAGCTCGACAACGTTCGCTCAATTTGACAGCCTCGATTGCGCAACATTCATCGACATCATCAGCATTATCACAAGCAGCAGCTGTCAATAGGCCAGCTCAATCGACGTCGTTATTGACCAATCACATGTCGTTTGTACCTCATTTAGAGAGTAGCGCAGCACAACAGCAGCAGCAGCAGCAGCAACAACAATACTCTAGTTTGATGCTGCCACGTTTAGATTCTGCTCCGTCAACAATGCAACAGCAGCAGCAAGGTAGCAATAGCTTGGCTGCACTTGATAATGGCATTTCCAACGAGATTTCATTTAGCGCTTACAATAACAATAATAATAACAGCAACAGTTTCATTGCCCAACATGATTTGCATCCGCGAGCGGTAGCATCGAATAATCCGGATGGCACTAACTCATTGGCCTCGTTCAATTCGTTGCCACGTGCACCGTCTGCACCGACTTCACGGCCTCAACAAGCACAAGCACAATTGTCACCAAGTATGATCTACAAGAATCCAATTTCATTCCATCACCAAAGTAGTAACAACAGCAGCAGCAATACGAAAGGTGGACGCAATTCACATCATCATCATCAAAGTGCACTATCCACTGTGCTCGATGTGTTCGGTGTGGCCTCGCAATATCTGATGCGATTCAGGCCGACCGCGTTGATGTCACCCAGTCAACAATTGATGAAAAGTCTGCAGCAACCATTGATTCATCATCACCATCACACGTCAGCTAATCCATCGTCCAATTTTGCGAGCTTAGCAAGCTCAAGTGGATCGAGCACGAGCAATGCTGTGATTCCGTTGCCATTGTCGGCAGCATCAGCGACCAATTTGATTGCGTCCAGTTTACAACAACAGACCAAAACATCGTCGCCGTCGTCGTCGTCTAATTTTCTAGACAACAGCGTTGATCTGAGCATCAACAATTTGCTGAAATACAATCAGCGACGCGAAGAAGTGTGCGGTCGAACGATTCCGTCGCCGACGAGTCGCATTATTGGCGGCGAGGGCGCTCGATTCGGCGAATTCCCGTATCAAGTGCACATCAAGATTGCCAAACACCAATGTGGCGGCGCTCTAGTCGATCGTCAGTCGATTGTGACCGCCGCTCATTGTGTCTATCAGTAAGTTCAAACAATCATACACACAATGCTGTCCATGTCTATGTCAACAATACTAATCACTGTTCAACATTTCACAATTTCAACAGTTTCATTTCGCGAGCACCTGTTAGTAAGTTGCAAATCGTGATTGGCGCCTACGATATCGAGGACGAACAATACCAAGATATACCGCCGCAATATTTCAAAGTGAACAAGGTGAAATTGCATCCGCAGTTCCGATTCTCGGCCTCACATCCGGACCGTTACGACATTGCAATACTGAAGCTGGACAAACCGGTCAAGTACACTGACAACGTGTTGCCAGTGTGCTTGCCATCGTTGAACTACAAATTTGAGAACATGATCGGAACGGTGACGGGTTTCGGCAAGACCGATCCGTCGCTCAGCAATCGGTACGGCACACGATTGTTGCAAAAAGTCGACGTGCCCATTATTGACAACGCACAGTGCGAACGGTGGCATCGTACTCGCGGCATCGATCTCAAGATATTTCCCGAAATGATGTGTGCAGGCTACGAGGACGGCCTCAAGGACGCGTGCGTCGGCGACTCGGGCGGCCCACTGGTCGTCAAAATGGCTCCACCCTCGTCGCCTCAATCACAATCATCGTCACCCGATGATGGCGCCGGAGGGGCCAATCGTGCAGAGCCAGCCCGATGGACTCTGGCCGGCATCACGTCGGCCGGATTCGGGTGCGCCCAAAGTCGTCAGCCAGGTTAGTGTCTTGCACCAATCACACACACACTTAGATAATTCTATCATTAATTCTAATCATAAATATTTACGGCTCTCTGTTCGTTCTATTCACGACTGTCCATGTGATAAAATCCATAGGAATCTATCATCGTGTGTCGCACACTGTCGATTGGATTTTAGAAAATCTCGACTGAACCACGATAAAACTAAACTACTAAACATGTGAACTCATGAAACATTAGCTAACATTAATAATTAAATAGATATAATTATTTTTTCATACAAGGAACATGTGATCATGACGAGTCTCATCATCGAAGCAACACTATGCATTACATGTATGGCTCATCAATTTGAGGGAATTTTCTTTCGTAACTTTCAATAGAATTCTTGGCCTAGAATCATCACTTTTACTGCCACGAATTTTGCATTATTTAAGCACAAAAATACTTTACTTTACAGGCAAAAAGAACTCTAATTTTCACAAAGACTTGAAGCTCAATGATTTCATGCAATCCTTACTTGTTATCTCGTAAATTACAAAATCGAAGGCTGAAGCAATGAGATGTTCTTTCTATCGTTTCTAATAATAGTAATATGTGATACCTGAAGTATAGATAACCATAATGACTCGACCAGGTTCAATCTTGATGGCGTGTGTCGATCAGATGATTGAGTAAGTTTCATCGATTTAGTTGATTTGATATACCCACATCAAATACATCTCACCGAAGATTATCAAAAAGTGGTCAAAGTTTATGCTGACCGCCACACTGATGCTGTCGTTTGAAGGCGTCATGTCGGACGGCAGGGCGCCACCGTTATAGAGACAGCAGCAGTCTCGATTCAGTAGTTCGTCATGTTTTCAAATGATCAAATTGAAAAAATTGTTCACTTTCAGTGGAAATAAATCATACTCACTCAATATTATCATGAGGGTTTCCATTAATTGGCGTCACATTATAAGTATACCAAAGACATTGGTGATTTAATGAGTGCATTGTCAGAGCACCGAAAGATCACAGACCAGCAGCAACAGGTGAAAATTTTGTTCATCTATGACAGATTGTTGAACATGTTAGAATTTGACGAATTCTCTCCATATTTCGTGGTTGGTTTTATTAGATTTTTCAAACAAGCATCAGAGGAGACGATCAAGCAGACTTCTTTCAAGTTGGCAGAGATTTTGTCATAGTTCTACTTGACCTATGAGGGTGAAACACGTTCACACGCTGAGCCATTAGTTCGTAAAGTGCTCGTCCATCAATCTCAAAAAAATCAGGACCATATAATCAGCTGGCTGCGTAAAAAGGACACCGATAAAAAATGGTGAGAGAACACCATATATTCTTTGGTTGCCACAGGTCCCAATATTGACCTAATTGTGTGTGTGTGTGTGTGTTGCACACAATGCCAGCCATAGAGAAAGAGAAACAATTTATCTCAATTTTTTGCCTTTTATGTGGTGAGCTTTTGTTGGCAAGCTAATCAAGAATTATCTTTGCTCAGTATAAAGATTTGGAGGGAGACAGAGAGAGAGAGAGAGCGCGTCCATAAGACACATCGATATAGTTGTCAACATCTAACGTGAACATAAACATGAACCGGTGATGAGCTTGAGTAAGTTGAAACAAATGATGATGGGCTCAGTGCCAATGTGTGACACAAGCAGAATTGATACATGTTTGTTAAGTTTCTGAAGAACAAATGTGGCATCTTCGGCGAGACTAAACAAAAAATAACAATAACAAGTGTGAGAGTGTGATGTATAGAGAAAATAACCATGTCCTTGAAAGTTGTCGTCAGTCAATCAGTAATGCGGTGGTTGTTGGAAAGTTCGATCGTGCTTGCACAAATTACAAAAACAAGGACACAAGCGAGTACAGCAAACGAGTTGTGTGTAACGTACTTTACACTTGTCGTCAGTGTCGTTGTCATTGCTGTTGCTGGTGTTCTGAATGATGATGTTGTCGCCAATTCAATGTTTCCAGCACACAGTGACATATAATTAGGATTGCGCGAAACAGAGAGAAACGGCACTACCAGTTGGATGGAGATTCCATTGCGACACTTTTGCACACTTTTGTTTTGTTTTGTTTTTCTTTGTCTTCTTCCTACAATTTCTCAGCACCGGCGATTAAATGACCATCGGCACTAAGATTAAGTCCATGTAAACGTGGTGAATTAGAGCAACTTACTATTGCCATGCTCACGATGCTTACACTTCCGCAGTGATCGAGAACGCAACAGGTGGCATACTCGAGCTCGATGACAGCAACTCAAGGAAAGCTCAACTTAGCTGTCAAGCTCCGTTGAGTAGCCAATGGGCAGCGTTCACAGTGATGACACTCACAGTGTAAGAAAAGCACCGTTACACGAGTACCGATTGCTTTCGTTGAGCTAGGTTTGTCAATTGTCGCTCGGAAGATGCTCTATTGGCACTGAATAAAAACGCTGATAGATACTTCGTTCGCACAGTGTCGACTTTGCTTGCAGCTTTCGACACACAAACTGAGACAACTATTGTCAGCACAACTTTGAGCAACAATTGTGTGAGTCTCTTGGTCAGCCAAATAATCAAGCCGGCCAGATGTGGCGCCGAGTATCCGAGATGAGTATCGATTGCGCCGATGACGCCAAATGATCAATCAGCGAGTTGTTAGCAACTCGGACACAAGCTTGCGAAATAGTGCAACAACAACAATACTGTCACCCAGCTCATAATCACCTCATTTTCTCACCTCGACAGCACACGACATGTTACGTTGTATGTGACTACTTTTGTCTCACATCCAAGAGTGTTTTATTATTATGTTGTAATGTTCACTAGCGTGGAGAATCTCTTGTGCAAGCACCCAAAGTATGTCACAACAATAGCAGAAACAATCAAGGTTAGCGATGCCTTATCGATGATGACGACCAATGACGATGACGAGTAAGAAAATATTACTGTCATCAAAATCTAATGCGTTCATCAAGATCAGAGAGTTTTCCATTCAATAGCAAAGTTCAAAAGTTTCATTAGAAAGCAATCGCATTTCATTGTTTATTTATTCAAACGTTCAAAAAATTAATCACTCAAGAAGAAATAGAAGGAACTAAAATGATAAAATCACAAACAATCACATGCAACGTGTTGCTGCATGCACATAAATTATTAGTTGCGCATGAATTTTCATTGATCGTAAAAACAATGCATAGATTAAACCAACGCTACGTTTTAATGTTCCTGATGCTCGTGTTGTCATATTCAATGGCCATAGAAAACTATGTACGTGCAACAAAAACAACGACTGGTGACGCAATTGTAAATGTCAGCCGATTAAAGCAGCATCACCAGAGTGATATCATGATAAATTGGCCCATCAGATTGACCGATTGTAACGAGCCTAGTAATATAACATTAACCAACAATCGTCGGCCGTACGAAATGGACAAAGTCAAGTTGAAATTGGCTGACCTGATGATGATGCAAGAATCGATGATCCACTACGACAACGATAGCAACAGCTCAACGATGATTAAATCAGTGAATGACACCAACAATTCGCCACCCGTCATAGATGAGCGGCAAATACATCGATCAGAAAACAAACTCAGATCAATTGACAATTCGACAATCAGCGAAAAAAGTGCCCACTCAAAAGGTGACGAAATCATTCAAGAAATCGATAATGGAGGCCGAAAAAGTCGATCAAATCGAATAAATTCTCAACAGAGTCAGCATCAAGATAGTATTAATGACACCGATGACGACACCCGCCAATCAACGAGTTTTTTTAAACGCTCATTTGGCTCTATCGATGGTGGCGTAGCAGATGTCGAGATAATCACAACTCCAGCCGATACGACTGCAGATATAAGCACTACGACGATGAGTACTCACTTGCCCGTAAGCTCGGAAGGCGACGTTAGCGATAGGGCAACGAGCTCAACGAAACATCAATCTGGCTCAGATCTGATTGAGGCCACCGAAAGACCAACAGAGAGGCCGCTCAATAGAATCAACAGTGAAGAGCACAATGATGATCGTTCGCATCAACAACAGTTATCGTCGTCAAGGCGACGACCACATACCAACACCAATAATCACATCAACGATAATGATAATGTGTACAAGCAAGACACACATTCTGTGGCAGCAGCATTAAATCAACGTTTCGTTGATGTAGATCCAAGAGATGAATCACCACGACAAGTGCTGGATGATCATCGAACTAGGTCTTCTTATGAGCCGCGTGTTAGTGTGTCATCGGCACGCACCGGCACAATTGGCGATAATTTTCTCACTGACGTTGACGCTAACATTGACACTGGTATTGATGATTATGATGCTGATCAACAGCAGCATCTACAGCAACAACAGAAGCGACAACTTCAACTTGCGGCACGCACCCGTGCACGCGCGATGTACGACACACTATCAGACAACACGGGACAATCGATGTTCAAAACTGTACAGAATACAAAACCTATGCGTCCAATACGACGTGCAGCAATGACAATAGCAGCACGTCATACTTCGATGAGACCATTGCCTATCTCAACGCATTTCTCGTTACCTGTTGATCTTTACCATCGTCCAACTCGACACTATCATCAAGTGTCACCATCGAAACAGCCACTACTTTCTGTTGATAATCTATCGAATGACTTTGTGCCGATAACAACACGAAGACCAGAGCCGCAATTCAATGAAGCATTGACGGCCACCACAAGACGTGTAGCGATAGGTCAACAATTGACTCAATCAATACCGGTACCAATGTTTGTGACAGCTAATCAGCAGCTGCCGTCGCAGCAACAGCAGCAGCAGCACCATCGAATCATGTACAATCAAGCTGGGGAACAGCCGTCCACGGCGACGAACAGTATTAACGATAACGAGCAATGGATTCAATTAGGGCCATATAATAGTTATAGTAATAGCAATAATAATAACAATCGTCGTCCTGATCAACGGCACAGACGTAACATTGCTAGCACGACTATTAGTGGCGTGGACAATCATGTACATCACAATAGAATAGTGTCGCCACAGAGTGGGGGCGCGGCGTACATGAGCCGTGAACCGAGCATGAATTCGGTGCGATTTTTGCCAATCGGTAGTACCATGTTTGGCAATCGACACACATTCAGTGACAATACCAATAGTAATCAGAATTACAATTTGGCGTCGAAATTGTATCCATTCGTGAACGGAATAGACAATCTACAAGTGAGCAATGGTTATAGTTCGAGACAAAGCAGTCACTCCAATGGTATGGGTGGTGCTGGCTATAATAATGGCAACGATGCCGATCCCATTGATCCGCAACCGCAAACAATTCAAATAACGGCCGTACCCAATTTGCCATTCAACGGATACGGTGTGCAAAATGGATTGGTCGGCATGGCACCGGGTCCATTCGGCGCGCCCATTATGGGCGTCAATCCGTTCGGTGTGGGCGCTGCTGGTCAGCTAGATCCATTCGGACGCCAAGTAGTTCTCGTGAATCGGCGCCAAATTGATTGGTCATTCTGGATATGGCCATTGCTGTTCTTGATCGCTTTTCCGCTAGTTATGGGAGCATTGTTTGTGCCCATCTTTCTCAAAAGTGTTATGTTTCTCATACAAATCTTACAAACGCTTGGTTTGTTGATGCCATTGTCCACTGCGTTACAACACTTAACTACCGGTGGCGGTGTCAGTGCACAAGGTCAACAGATAGCCGGAAAAGTGCCATCGGGATAACAAAATTTCTATGTAGATAGAGTGCAACGATATTTATTGAGTTCATTGATATATCGGTTGCTAACAAAATCGATGTCTGATGCTCTTTACCATCAACAATAAAGATTATTTATTTGTACCTGTAAAAAATGCGACTATCGCTTAGCAGCTTGCACGACTCAGAACATTTGATAGCATTCGAATACTCTCTTACATGCTCCCTAAGTAACGATGGCGGTTACAGAAACACCCGATTACAGTTTTCTTGAGTACACTTGTATAGCGGTGTTTGTGAATTTCCGAGATTGTACTTTTCAATTGAGGTTGGCACACCTTGAATTTTGGCTTTCTGTACCTCGACAGACTTGATTGACTGTGAATTGGGGTCTTTCGCCTAAATTTCTCTCAGGTACACCGAACTGGGCGATGTCAGCTTGTAAAACTCTATTACGGTGTTCGTGATAAGATTTATGGACGGTAAATTAGTACTTAAAATTAGAATAAATATTACATTCTTGGCGAGCACAGTGAAACTTTGTATTTGGTCACATAGCTGTCACAGATGGGAGTTGGCATTATTCAGCTTGAGCTAAATTTCAACAGTTGAAGACGCGCACTCCCAGTGTATTCGGCGCGTCTCGAACATGTTGTCTTCGGTAGTAGCCATTGTTGTTCCGCTAGTTATGAGAGCACATTTGTGCCCTATCTTTCTCAAAAGTGTTTAAAGCTAGGTTGTAAAATATGTTAAAGCATCATAGCGCCACGTTGGCATCTTTGTATTCGGTTTCATCAGTTTGGAAGAAATCGTCAAGCTTCCACTTGAGTGTCTCAAAAGTGGGGCGCTTTTGGGGATCTTTGTGCCAACATTCTGTCATTATTGCATAAAGTGATGGGCGACAGCCCGGCAAAGACGACATTGACATACGCATTCCTCGCTCAACTTGTTGCAACACCTCGGTATTGGTCAATCCCGGATATGGCTGACGGCCATAAGTGATTAGTTCAGTTAAAAATATGCCGAAAGACCATACATCAGATTTTGTACTGAATCGATTGTGGATGGCAGCTTCTGGTGCTGTCCATTTGATGGGAAATCTAGCTCCAACCCGTGCTTCGTACTCATCTTCTTTGATGAGGCGCGCCAGACCAAAGTCTGCTATCTTACACGAGTACCTTAAGAGAAAAAGATAAAGAGAGAAAAATGATGTTAGCTCTGTTCATGCAAAAAGTCAAAAGATTCTCACCAACTGAATTACTTACTTCTCTCCTACAAGGATATTTCGCGCAGCTAGATCACGATGTACGTAATTACGCGCCTCTAAATAGGCCATACCACAGGCAACTTGTCCGGCCATGTCGATCAAGGTTTCAAATGGCAATGCTCGTCCTACAGGGCTCTGCAGATAATCTAGCAAGCATCCGTTTTTCATCAATTGAGTGACAATATAAATAGGCTCCTCTTTAGTACATACAGCATATAATTTAACCAAATTTTCGTGTTCGAGCTCCTTCATAATCTGCGCCTCAGCCAGAAAATCTTTGGGATCCATAGAGTTCTCTTTTAGAGTCTTGATGGCTACTGGAATTGTACCGTTCCAGCGACCTTCCCATACTTGACCGAATTGACCTGACCCTAGTTTCTTGATCAAGCTTAATGCGTCGCGGGGAATTTCCCAATTTTTCACAGTTTTGTGAGATAAATCATGAGTGGTGGGTGGCTCGGTGCGTAAACAAGGCTGAGCTAAATTGACACACAAACCATTTGCATCTTCACTATAGTGCTGAACCAGCGATTTTAGAGTGTCAAATGTACATTTTCGAGAGATATAAAAGCCTCGTCCCTGATCAAGTGGACGTATCCTGTAATGTTTGACAGGCTGTTTCTCATCATTGACGTCGCGAACTGACAAACTGTATTCGTTTTTTCGGCTTTCACTCTTGCGTATCAAGAACGAACCGTGTCCATTTTCAGGGGATAATAATTTTCTCTCAGCTTCAATACGCTTGGTGCTTTCGTGGTACCATGGCTCTGCCTCAACAGATCGCAAGGCTGCCACAAAATTGCTCGGTATGTATCCGGTCTTTTTGGTTTCAAGCGATTCAGCTAGCCACCACCCGCCCTGAGTATCATCTACTATCACTAGATGCTCTCCTTCTTGGAATTCCAAATCTTCATCCGTTCTGGGCTCCCAGGAAGCAATGGCAACAAAAATTTTACCATTAGTGAGATCGTCTCCGCCAAAACGGCCACTGTGGGAATTGTTCGCAATAGAATTTGATATGTCTAATTTTCTTGGGTGGTTATTATGTGACGAGCCAGCGCCAGAATGGTTGCTGCCGCGCAAAGCAACTGTGAGATCATTCGAATTTGTGTCAAGGTGATTGGGCGGCGCAAGTCCGATGCCTCTCATCTCAAAGGGTACATTGCTGCCAAAACCTGCATGGTTGTGAGGTCCATGCTTTTTAGTCCGATAGCATATATTGCCCATCCTAGAAGCAATACTGATGTCTTTGTTTGTATGAATGAGGAAGAAAGATGTATCAGATGAGAAGGAAATTGAGATGATTCTTGTTTCTATCGCGCAACACAATTCATCTTATAATCGTGAGCAAATAGAGATTGCTGGAAGAACATTGATGTTCTATTTCTCTTAGGTTCTCAATGATGTGGTGGAATCGACGAGATTTGTTGCCTTTGAGGACCGTAAAATTGATGATGGCAGTGAAAATTTAATACCTGATGGTTCTAATATTGACTTGTATCTCTTGATCGTATTACTTTGTAGAATGGATTCGAAGCATGTAATTTGGTGTGTAAATGGACGCTATTGATATTACTTGGAATATAATGTCGAAGTCAATGTTGTCAAATGTTGGAGATCAATGAAAATAGAAGAATTGTCATTTGACTCTCGACTAATGGGATGGTTCAAAATATGTTCAGGATTATCTGTCAGTGAATGAGCGTGGATCAATCATATCTCTTCCACGACATTGGAAAGACAATAAGACAGAATCTTGACTTTTTGCTTAAGACATTTGTCGAGATCTGAGAGTTGTGTTTGCTTCACCTTGTTGAAAGAAACAGAGATTTTTCAGTTAATTCTCAAACCGGACGTGTTCGGCGGTTGTAAGATTAGACGGTCGTTGTTACCGGATGGAGTCACCTAGTATAGTCTACCACTTTTGTACAAATGTTATCGAATGGCATGCTTTTGCAAGCGATGGAAATAATCGATAAATGATTATGTATGCGGACCACCAAGTTGCAGTTATACTCGGCGAATCACATAGTTATAGGACAATTGGAAATTTATTGTCTAATTTCAATTTGTGTATCAATAAGAGAAAACAAAGCAGAATAAAATATGTACACAGTGGTCCGACTATTATGATATGATCTGCGACCGAACCAGATGTTTGATTGTAGCGCGTAACTTCAAAAAGTGGGCGTGTCACTGATTCCTTCCGTTGATTCGATAGATTTACAGCGAACAGTACTAATCAAAACTTTATTGAAGTATCCTTATCAAATAATGAATGAATGACACGGCTATGAAAACGTCTATTTTTATAACATCTAGCGTCTAACCAAGTACTCTAATCCGTCAGACCGATTTCAGATTTTCAATAACACTACTACTGAATCAACTAGAAAGTTTCCTCCATAAATTTTTTTATTACTACTTATGAAACACTTAGGTGTGGAATAAACAAGCAATTCTAATGGATGCCTATTCTCAATGTCTAAAGACATAAATTATATATATATATACTCATATATTATGAGCGAAAAGAGATCTAAAGGACGATTGGACCATAAACACGTTCACTCTTTCTGCAATTCTTGAATATCAACACCTGTATCAAGTAAGAATGTGCCATCGCTTAGTAGTTTGTACCTGAATTTTGCATGACCATCAGGGAGACGATATTTGTGCACGGTTATGAGGTGTCGCGAAAGATTGTTTCCTCGGCTGAACATGTTCTGACATTCATGACATAGATAACGCTTCGGGTATCTATGGATATCCATGTGTCGCGTGAGCAATTCTTCATTTTGTGTCTCAAAGCCACAATTCTCGCACTTGAAGGGCTTTGTAGGTATTTGATGAGTCCTGACATGACGTCTTAGATCGCCACGTTGTTTAAAAGTTGCCTCACAATCAAAAATGTTGCACTTGTATGGTCTGACCTTGCTGTGTCTGTAAGTATGATGGCTGTTGAGGCGTGAAATAGATGGCGCTACGAAAGAGCACTCAGAACATTTAAAAGCATTCGAATGCGTTCTCACATGTTCTCTAAGTAACGATGGCGTTAGAAACACACGATTACAGTTTTCTTGGGTACACTTGTATAGCGGTGTTTGTGAATTTCCGAGATTGTACTTTTCAATTGAAGTGGGCACACCTTGAATTTTGGCTTTCTGTACCTCGACAGGCTTGATTGACTGGGAATTGGGTAACTCCATTTCTATATGGCGCAAGAAATGGTCAATGAATTTGATCTTGGTAGAATAGAAATTGCGACAACCAGGACAGGCGAATTGCTTCTCTAATGTATGGACACGTAGGTGGTCTTTGAGGAGAGTCATTGTTCGGAAAGACTGTCTACAATCTCCCCAGCGGCACAATTTGGCCTCCCTTGGACCATCTTGGCGAGAATGGCAACTTACGTGCTCATAGTAAATTTCAGCATTGAGAAATTGTTGATTGCATGAAGACCATTCGCAAATAAGTTTGGACGGTAACTGAGGAAAGGAGGTCACTATCGTAGAGTTAGCTTGGACAAGTGGACATCTTGGTCTTTCGCCTAAATTTCTTTCAAGTACATCGAGCTGGGCGATGCCAGCTTGTAAAATCTTATCATGGTGTTCATGATAAGACTCATGGACGGTAAATTCGTATTCAGAATCAAAATAAGCATTACATTCTTGGCGAGTGCAATGGAATGACCCGGCACTTGGTCGCATAGTTTCGGTGCAGCTGAAGAC
Source organism: Fragariocoptes setiger (assembly GCA_019968535.1). NCBI lineage: Eukaryota > Metazoa > Arthropoda > Arachnida > Trombidiformes > Phytoptidae > Fragariocoptes > Fragariocoptes setiger. The sequence goes on along the minus strand of JAIFTH010000133.1, from coordinate 28,866 downwards.
CTTCCTCTCTAAATGAAAATTAAGATTCGTCTGATCCTGAATTTATGGTCACGACTTGAGGCACATAGTGATCTCTATATCATGTTAAAAATGTTGTGTTTTCCTTCCATCTCTCAAAACAAATATCTGAGGATAACTATTAACTGCAGGAACTGTGAGCTCAAGTAACAACGTCCTCAAAACTAGCAGTTACAGATCGATCGCTCGCATGCGCACCACAGGTCGGAATCATCTGACGCCGGAAAGTGACGAGTTAGTGGTTCGCGGCTTCTAAACGAAATTGGAGAATGTGTCCGCCTAGCTGACTCTTCCATTTGAATCCTCAGTTTATCTCGATTACTGAAAGATCTGCCCTCAAACCTCAACGATGGATCCAATGACTGAAGCTTTCAAGAGCAAGGAACTGTTTCACAAACCTGGCGAAAACTACAAGACCGATGGCTACGTTGTGACGCCCAACACCGAAGCGCTCCTTGCCAAGCACTTGCAAGAAACAGGTGGTCAAGTTCGTACACGTTTTCCGCCAGAGCCCAATGGCATACTGCATGTTGGACATGCAAAAGCCATTAATATTAACTTTGGTTTTGCAAAAGCTCACAATGGAATATGTTTTCTTCGTTTCGACGACACCAACCCTGAAAAGGAAAAGCATGAATATGTCGAAGCCATTGCAGATATGGTGAACTGGCTTGGTTACAAGCCATATAAAGTAACTTACTCATCTGACTATTTCGATCAGCTACATAGTTATGCCGTCCAGCTCATAAAGAAAGGCCATGCTTATGTTTGCCACCAAAAACCTCAAGATCTGCGCGGCTTCAATCCACCACCATCGCCATGGCGTGATAGACCAATCAACGAAAGTCTACAGCTGTTTGAAGACATGACTAATGGTCTCGTCGACGAAGGTCAAGCTACCCTCCGAATGAAATTTACCATGGACGAAGGTAAACAAGATCCTGTGGCGTATCGCATCAAATTTCTACCACATTGTCGCACAGGAGATAAGTGGTGCGTCTACCCCACTTACGATTTCACGCATTGCATTTGCGATTCAATCGAAAACATCACCCACTCTCTGTGTACGAAAGAGTTTCAGAATAGGAGAAGCGCCTATTATTGGCTATGTAATGCGCTTGATATATATTGCCCGGTTCAGTGGGAGTACTCGCGTCTCAATATCAGTTATGCTGTTGTTTCAAAAAGGCGACTGGTTAAATTAATAGAGAACAATCTTGTCTCTGGCTGGGATGATCCTCGACTTTTCACATTGACGGCACTTCGTAGACGCGGATTCACTCCAGAGGCCATCAATAAGTTCTGTCACAAGCTCGGTGTTTCTGGTGCAAATGCAACAGTTGACCCGTCAATGCTTGAAGCCGAAGTCCGTGATTTCCTGAATGCTAGTGCACCACGTGCAATGGCCGTGCTCGAACCAATCAAGGTTGTGATAACAAACTTCAACGAAGTTTTTACTGAAAATGCCAACGAAATCCAAGTGCCTGATTTTCCAGCTGAGCCAGACGGAAAAAAGCACACAGTTGTGTTTGGACCCGTCATTTATATCGATAAGTCGGATTTCAAGAACACTACGGATGGTGATAAAAACTTCCGACGTCTCACTCTTAGCCAACCCATGGGTCTTCGCTATGTACATTTAGTCATCAGTGTGCAACGCGTGGTACTCAATGATGAAGGTGACAATGTAGTGGAGATCGAGGTTGAATGTCAAAGAGCTGACAATGTTCCAAAGCCGAAAGCTTTCGTACAATGGGTGTCACAACCACTCAAGGCCCAAGTCAGAATCTATGATCGTTTATTTAAGCATGCGAATCCAGATGAAAATCCAGATGGTTTCTTGGCCGATTGTGTAGAAAACACTTGTACCACTTATACAGGAGCTTTGGTGGACCAATCTCTTGCAAAGGCCAAGGTTTTCACTCAATATCAATTCGAAAGGATAGGATTCTTCAGTGTCGATCCTGATACTCAACCTGATTTGCTTGTCTTCAACCAGACTGTCAGTTTGAAAGAAGATAAAGGCAAGAATGCTTGATGTCTTTTTGTGGTATGAATATTTTGTATTGAAAATCTGTACAAATATTTAATGAATTGCCGTATTGAGCTTAAGCTTCTAAATCGTAAACAAACAACATTTCAGATTGAGTTAGCCCTGCCTCCTTGAAGGAGACTTCACAGTTAGGCTCGGGTTCGTTTTTGGCTTGCGATGACCCGCTAGATACAGACGAGAGTGGCGATTGGTCAACTTGATCAACGGGATGAGCTGGTTTATCATTATCAGTAGTGTTCGTGAAGTCAGCCGGCACCGGCGGACGTCCAGGTATCTCTCTTCTAGGGAAATTCGTAGTGATTTGGAAGTGCAGTGGAGCTGATTCGTGGCCAAACACGAACCAATATAGATGCTTTACAGGCTCGTCCATACTGAATCGCCTTGCAATTCTCGTACCATTCGGTAATTTGATCACAAGCCTGAGAGTGCTATCATTACTGGCATTGCCATCCGATGATGGCTCCTTGGGAAGCTTGCTATGAATGACTCTTTTTAGCTCTAATAAACTATGGCGCATCTGTTCTTGCTCTAGTTCCTTCTGACGGCGTTCTCTCTCCTCGGCTTCCTTTCGTTCGGCCTCTTCAAGACGTTTGCGCTCCTTTTGTTTGTCAGCCTCCAATGACTTTTTATACGCCTCATCTTGTTCTTGTCGTATCATATCACGCTCTTGTCTCTCAATCCTTGCAATAGTCTGATGAATGTCTTCCTCGTCAGTAGTGTCGTTTCTAGTGATTGGAGGAGGCGAGGGAGATGTGCGATAATATAAATAGACAAGGCCAACACACAGAAATGTGATGAGTAATTGTAAAGGCGATGATGATGTAATTGCGTCGAGCAACATTATTGCTGCCTGTAAGTGGTGCTGTTGTATGCTTGATTACTATGCTTGATGTATGATAGAGATAGCCGATTAGCGTAATGCACATAGATACTCGAGGTCCCAATAGTGATAACGTGACCAATAAATACAAAGTCAATCAATGATGCGATGACTCTAACTAGTGTACACTGAACGCTTGCACATTATTTTAGAAATTGCTTGATTAAAATTTCCTTGATGAAAATTAACAACAAGAAAAGTGAGCGCCATCTATAGATACAGTATGAAACTATTTCAGCGCAAGTGACGTCAAGCCTCCGTGATTTGACTTCAACTGAATCTAGCCCACATCTCCGTGAGAATAGCAAACACAAAAACAACTGATCTTCTGATTTTGTTGTTTGCTTGTGTTTGTTTTGAGAAGCAGCTTCGATTCGAGTCGCTGCTGTTTTCATCATAAACTTTACTTGTCATTGTGTTTAGCAGCCGTTACGTTGAATTGTTGTTGCTGCTGCTTACAATCTTGTTTTGCTGTCTGAAAGTCACTTTCAACATCAAGTGCAAGTGAAAAGCATCATAATATTACATAATTAGTACAATTTTTCCCATAACTTTTATTCGTTGTATTGCTCCTGATAACCATAAATAGATTAAGTGTACGTGTGTAATAATCTAGACAATTTCTGAGAAAACATCTGTGTCATATTGATTAGAACCATCACCATGGCCACAACAATACTTGCTCGTAATCAATCCCTTCTCAATGGGCCTTGCGTTTACTTACGCCAATCATCTGGAAGCTCAATACTCAAGAATCGCAAAAGTCGACAATCAACTAAAGACAATAGATCAGCTAGGGGTCTACATTATCTGATTGGTTCAACAACGACAACCAACCAACGACGAAATTTTTATTCGTACACCAATGAACCAGCGCATCCGCTCGACAAGCAACCCAAATGGATGTCGGCCGACGAGGCGATGAACTTCGTCAAAACAGGCAGCACCGTATTCATTCAAGGTGCCGCGGCCACCCCACGTGCCCTCGTGCCAGCGTTGGCGCGTCACGGCAAAAAAGCTGGATTGAAAAATGTCAAAGTACATCACATCCACACCGAAGGTGCCGGCGAATACTTAGAGCCGGAATTTGAGGGTATCTTTCGTAGCAATTCACTATTTACCGGAGCCAATTGTCGTAAGCCGATCAATGAGGGTCGGGCGGATTTCACGCCTATCTTTCTAGTCGATATACCCAAGTTGTTTCAACGTGGCATCATAAAACCAAACGTATCGCTAGTTCAAGTGACACCAGCTGATAAGCACGGATACCATTCGCTGGGTACATCGGTCGATTGTGTCCGGGCCGCAATGCAGCATTCAGATTTCATCGTCGGCCAGGTTAATCCACGCCTGCCGCGCACATTTGGTGATTCTCTCGTCCATACGTCACACTTTGATGCATTAGTTGAGGGTGAAATGGATCTGCCCGAGCATAAGCCGCCCAAGATCACTGATGTTGAGCGAGCCATTGGAAAGCATATTGCAGAGAACCTAGTTGAAGATGGTGCCACACTTCAGATGGGCATCGGCGGTATTCCAGACGCTGTGCTGGCCGAACTTAAAAACCACAAAGATTTGGGTGTTCATTCAGAAATGTTTAGTGACGGATTGGTGGATCTCGTAGAGACTGGAGCTGTCACCAATAGCAAGAAAAAGATTTGCACCGGACGTATTTTGTCGTCATTCGTCATCGGCACAAAAAAGGTATTCAACTTCTGCAATGACAATCCATTTTTGGTCATGAAAACTATCGATTACGTTAATAAGGAGGCAAACGTTGCACAAAACCCCATAGTGACAGCAATCAATTCGTGTATTGAGGTTGATCTAGTGGGCCAAGTATGCTCAGATTCAATAGGAACGCGTGTCTATTCAGGTTTCGGTGGTCAAGTTGATTTCATACGCGGAGCTGCCATTGCCGAAGACGGCAAAGGCAAACCAATATTGGCCATGGCGTCGAGCACAAAGACAGGTGAAGGTAAGATAGTGCCATTTTTGAAACAAGGTGCCGGAGTAGTGTCAACTAGAGCCCATGCTCATTACATCGTAACAGAGTACGGAATTGCATCATTGTTTGGTCGCAACTATCGTCAGAGAGCTCATGCGCTCATTCAAATAGCTCATCCTAATCATCGTGAAAAACTTGAGAAGGCGGCCTTCGAGCGTCTCAAGTGTATGCCATCGGCCGATTGATTATCCTTTAGTGTGAAATTGTAACGAGCCTAATCTTTTTGATTTGGTAGAAACTTTTGGTTTCACCATAAGCTCTTTAAAACAGAAAGAGTGGCGAAAGCAACTATAACCACAATTCGATCAATTATTCCTCTTGAAGAGATTCGATCTAGAGGCAGGGAAAACCCGTGACTATGAACAATAAAAACTTGAGAGTTTTGAAATCACCGAGAATGGTAGTTCTGTATCTGTAATTTTAATGCTTGTTTTTGGCGAAGAAACGTTCATCAAAAGTGACAAATGTCAAGCCCTTTCTAGCTTCAATTTTGTGTGGAATATTTCTAAGAATCGGATCTAATCGAGCGGATAACTGACAGGAACACTGTATGCACTATTAAAGTCACGCTCGAACAAGTTCTTCATATCATTTCTCAACGAATGCTCACCACTGTTACTTTTTCCTTCCGGTATAGCAACGAAGCCAACACCAGCTGTGGTGATGAAGTAATCGGGTGTCCAGTTTGATGTTCCGATATAGACACCATAGTCAGACACCATGTACTTGTCGTGCTTAACTCTTGCGAACGGTATTAAGCGCTGGTGTTCATTGAAAACTGGAACTGTGAACAAATTCACTTGGATACCTCCATGCGGCTGCTTACTATACCAGTGGGGTCGAATTACGTCCAATGACTCATACCAAACTGGATCGTTTTTTCCAGAGTGGGTCCAATTAGATAGCCTATGCGAATGATAAATGATTAATGTATGATCAGATCGATATCAGTTCGAATGAATCGGACCTCTAGACCGTATATATTGAGATCATACTTACAAAATTTTTACTTCGACGTTACGTTCAATTGCTGCTTTACGTAGCTCATGGTCAATGTTGGGCCAAAGCGATCTAGGTCGCATGAATTCCGTCACTGGCGAATATTTCATGACAGATATGTAAACGTATTTTTTGGCCTTCTTGATGATTTCAACTAGACCATCGATGTCGTCAGTTCTTCCGGTCCAGCTCAATCCTTTGCCGTTGAATGGGGGTGGCGACGCTCCCTGGAAGACTTTCATTGGCTGAGGGCCTAGGCTGGTCAATTCAAGAGGATTCTGCATATTGATCGTAGTGTTCACCTCAGCGGGAAATTGATCAGGCACTGTGTCTGAGTCGGCCATAATTTGATAGGTCCGGAAGATTTTTTCAAGATCTTGTGCTAAGACAGGGCAATCCGTTAGCATGATGCCAATCTCTTTGATATGTGTGTAAGAGCGCCAGTCCATGTTTGATGAGCCCAAATAGTACGAACTTGAGTCAGCTATAACGAATTTAGTGTGCAAAACACCTGCTTTGAACAATTTCTGCATGTCGAGGTATTTCACGTCAGAAAACGAAGACAAAAAGTCCAAATCAGGCTGATAGTTCAAGGATTTCTTGTTTGATTTATCGGTTACAATTTCAATCTTAACTCCACGCTTTGCCGATTCTTGAAGAGCGTTCATGATTTCTTTAGCCGGTGCTAGATCATTTTCATTTCCTTTGTAAGTCTCACTAGGTTTCGAGTCTGTCATTGTCCAGTAGAACGATGCGATTTTAATAGACTTTTCGGCTCCTCTAATTAGCTTCAGCAATGCATCAGCGGTTGGTGTAGTGTTGACGCTGTTGGCAGTCTCAAACGTGAGGCCTTCTGGCATACTCTCGACGACATTGTAGTTGCACTTGTTAGCTTCTTTCGCAAAAGAGAGGCCAACTAAGCACGACAAGATTACAACGATGATTGATGAAAATTGTGACATCATGAACTCTGAATTTATTGAAAGAGATATACTAAATTATTCTTCCGCGATTGCTCACTGACGAAATTCTCAGTCCTGTGGGCGTATGGATTGACAACAAGCTGATGGACAATCGTGATTAACTATCGTCTCTGTTTACACTCCCTCTGCATCGCTGAACGCTCGATAAGGAATCAAGCTTCGATTAGGAATCAACCTAAATTAACAAATCGTTTCCATAGCTGATAATAGTATGTAAATAGATTTGATGATAAAAATATTTTCACGAAAATAAACTCAAACGTGTCTATGGAACTTTCTTTTTCAACCCGACAACTTATCGGGTGAAAGTTTTGGAAAAATTTTCGTTCAAATCTGGCGCTCAAGTGTATCACTTTTTTACTCTTTCTGAATACTCCATTCGCTCTGCTGCAGGTGAAACACGGGTGCCGGTGGTCTCTCACTTCACTAAACGTCTATCAACGTTACGCCTTGTCAAGCGATATTTTAGTAATTGTACTACTTGTTTCGCATACTCAAATCAAAAATGATCGCCGTCACTATTACATCGGAATTGAGCGAGTTCCCTTGCGAACGTCGTTATGACCCCGAAACCAAAGTTTCTGATCTGAAGGCTAAACTTGAGTTAGTGACAGGTGCTAACCATAAAACCATGACCCTGGAGCTTTACGTGGACGAGAAATACGTTGCCATATTGGATGACGGCGAGCAATCATTGAAACAGTATCTTGAGAAACACTCATCAGCCGGAGCCAACATTCGACTTAATGTCAAGGATGATTCCACCTCAAAGGAAGACCTGACTGATACGTCAAAAGTTGAAAAGTTCACTTTACCTGATGAAGCCTACAAGCAACGAGCCAATAACGCGCGGCAATTTATTAAGCAAGTACGTGCTAAGGGTGGAGTGGTGACAAATGGCGATGCCGCTGTCACCACGCCCAAAGACTAAGGCGCTTCGTTGGGCATTTTAGTTTGAGGAAGTGTACGACCAGGACCAAGTCTCCTGAAGGGTGATTGTTCTGCTGTGCCAGTGTCACGGAATTTCCGCCGTTTCTCTAAATACTCACGAGTGCATTGTCGCTTGAATTCTTCATCGCGCGTGTATCCATTGGAGCAATCTTCAAACGTGGACCGTTCCTTTACACAATTCCATATGACCTTAAAACCTTCGCGACCAGCACATTGTTGAAATTGGTCAAATTCCTTTGCACACAGATCATTCGTGATCTTGTGTTCCATTAGGCGCGGTATAAGTACATCTTGTTCGATTCGCCTCAGACGTTCCCCATTAAAGTTTATCGAACCCTCACTTGCTCTTGTTCTGTGGTGTTTTTTCCCTGCATCATAGTGATCGTCATCGCCAGACATTGTGATCTTTGAAACGACTTATTTTTGAAGCCTAAATTGTTGTCTCTTATTATCTCTCAAGAGAAGATTTGAGATGCTCGATTGTGTTATTGGTCGTTTGTATAATACTGCCAGCAAACGCAACCATACTGTTTTTCATCGAATGGCCCAATGGATGCGCGACGCATGTGCCAACAACATCAGCTGTTGTTGGTATGCCGAGCCCAGTAACACAAGATTTCAAACCAAATAATAGTAACACGAGCTCGACTTTTGTTATTGAATTGTTCTCATTATTATTTGAAATTATGCTGGAACATCCATTTCTCAAGAAGCTGTCTTTGAAATTATATCATCTTACGCCTGGAACGAGACGGTTTGGTCCGTACGCTAGTTTACCGTGGTTTTTCTTAGCCGGCGCTGGATTGGAACTGTTCATGAACAAATTCAACGTGGGCGAGGTCAGTCTCTACAAAACCATTCGTCGACGTATGGTCGAAAGCGAATCAAGACGCCAATTTGAGGCCGAGCTACTTTATCAATTATTTCTCAACGATAATCAACGTATTAACCTTGCAGAATCTGAATCTAACGACGAAGAAAACGTCAAAAGCTTAGAACAAGCGATTGTTGCTTAAAACTAGATAATCGTCGTTAGAGAATCACATACTTCAAATGCCGTACTACAATCGATATAAGCTAACAATCCTGGCTGGGCTTTCGTTTCTTGCAGGCTCACAGATAACCCACGTGTACTTTAGCCCTTTGGCCAACTTGCCTGAGCTCATAGAAAAAGAGAAACAACGTCTGTGGGACGAACATCTAGCGACAACTGACACCGCAACTAGTCACAAGGAATCTAAATAAAAGAGTGAGAATTGTATTTCTTGTTTTGAATACATTTGCTTGATTGATCGACGGACTAGCTGTCTTTTGATGAGTCTTCATTATGATCGGGTATTGGTTGGGTGACCTGCACGTATTGAACCGGAAATATGCCTTCTTGGTTGCCTTGGGGCGTTGCGATCGATCCCTCAAACCAATTTTCGTCTACCTGCTTGTAGAGTTTGATGACTTGACCTTCAGAAAAACTAAGCTCTCCGGGACTTTCAGCGGTAAAATCATAAAGGGCGACACAAAATCCACAATTCTTATGCGCTTCGTCATTACCTATAGAAAAAGGGAGACAATTGAGTGTTAAATATGATTGAAAATCATAGGTTTTATAGAATCAGATATTTATCGTTCGATAGAATACCAGAGGATTGTGCTGCATCGTTTTCAGGAGATTCTGGTGAGCTGTGATTGAGGTCTAGTTTGTGGAGGGAAAGATAGAGAAGATGAGTCGAAGAGTTTGTTCGAAAGCTAGATAGAAAGATTGCTGAGATTAAAGTTCATGAAAGAGGTGAGTATCATCTATGGCGGATGTCGAATGAGATAGTCTTCAAGTTTGTTGTGGTGAATTTAGTCAGTATTGAGAGAGGAAGTTAGAGCTAGTAAGTTAGTTCGGTGATTTAGTCAGTATTGAGAGAGGAAGTTAGAGCTAGTAAGTTAGTTCGGTGATGGTTCAGTCTTGAGAAACGTGATTGTAAAGACTAGTTTTTAGTATCGTGATTGTAAATACGAACCCGATGGGACGACCACTTTGTGGTTTTTATCGGCCGAAGTGTAGAAATTCGACAGTGACCGCTTACTAATAATATCACCAAAATCAGAGTTGAAAGTTCCAAACAGCGTACCGTGGTTAGTGTTGTTGGTATCAATATGAGGATTTGTCTCGTCGCTGGTATCAATACCCGAATTGAGATTTAACTCTTTCAGCTTTTTGGGAACATAATCTGAATGCTGACGTTCAGCGGATTCCTCCTTCCTACAAGATATGAAAAGATATTCTTTGTTAGCTTAGAGTATTGAGTGATCTTGTTGGAAGTGGTAAGATTAAGCGAGAATGGAAGTCAACTCACAAACCCGACAGCTTTTCAGACAAGCCTTCGAAAATTGTTCCGCATTGCTTGTGATAGTCGCGCAGGGCCTCGACTAGTGCACTTAGTTGTGATATTTGCTCGACATCATTCTGCAAAAGATTGTGCATTCCCTGCGATGCCATATTAAACGACTCCTCAAACTTATCCTCGGCCATTTTGATCTCCTCGTCAGGTATGCTAGCACCTTTCGCGCGCCGTCGCTTTTTGCAATCGAAGTCCAGTCGTCTACTTTCTAGCTTCTTTCTGTGGTGCACCACATCTCTAAGATCTTTAGACTGTAACAATACAAGCGGTTCCAGGAAGTCTTGCTTGATATCGTCCTCTAGAGCATATTTGATTTCAGCCATTTGCTTGAAAGCTTCGCCGGTTTCCATAAGACTGCGTACATAAGGTGAATCTTCACCGAATCGATGTGCAATTCTCAGAATTGTTTCGCCAAGAATACCTTCCGGCTGAGCATAGTTACGAGCTCTGGTGTTCTGTCCTACTTTGGCGTTCATCATCATCTTGGATCTCGTAGCTTGTTGAGAGTGATAAGAATTTGTGCATTGATTAATAATCTTTAGGAACATATAAGCTTGTAAAGCTCGTGTGAATATATATAATACTCACCTGGATTAGGTTGTAGGTACTCTTTCGTTTTTGAGATCAATTCATCGACCAGCTCAACAGTGAGATCTGTCTTGCGCTCCATCTCAGTGTATTCTTCATTGAGCTTGGTGCCCTCAACGCCGCCAATTTTTTCACTCATGAACTGGGGAGAATAGATAAAATAATCATCAAAACAATGGTTGTAAAACGATTAGCATTGGCCATGATAATATGTAGTATGTATATCGTATTGCAATGAAAACTCACTTGATTGGCTTTGTTGAGTTGCTTTTTGAGTCCAGGTAAGAAAGCCATTGTAAATCAGAATTAAATGCTTAAAGTATACAAATAGGAAGGATAGGTGATAGCTAGTAACCAAGTTCTCAGGGCGTTTCTTCAGGGGTTCGGTGTAAAGCTTTTAGTGGCCAGTGGTCAGTGACGTGTTTATGTTGAATATTGACAAATAAACAAGAACTCTAATAGTAATATAAAAATACACTTGATTATGAATTAGCAACGATGGCTCGATGACTCGTTCCGTTAAAAGTATCCGCTTGTTTGGTGTTTGAGACAATAATAATATTGTTATCAAATTCCATTCGGCGAATGGTAATTTTCATTATTATGACAACGATAATATCATTGATGCGGTACCTAATGGCTCCTTCGGCGTTTCAGTTCGTGTGCTCCAGAATACGTGTTTCCAAATCTTGACTGTACGTAAGCTAACACGAGCAGTTGATCTTATTGATAATAAAATGTGTCAATGATATCATGAGAAAATAAACGAGATGGCTGATAAATAAATGCGATCAAATTCATTGATATTGATTAATTCTGTACATGATACACACAATTGTCACCAAAACACAGTGCAAGCCGCGGTGACCGAAGGAGCAAAACGAGAGCATACGTTGTGTGCGTCGACGGTCGTTGGAATTGCTCTGTGCACAGTGCAGTGGCGCTCGCTTGACACGCCTCCTCGACATCAGCTGCTGGTCGAACCTGACGCGTAACGAGCTGCGCGTGCAAAGACCAAGGAATTGAAATAAATAAACACTGTTTCTCAACAGTGTGCAACCTTGTTTTTTTATTTTATATCTCAGGTACCTTCATTGGGAAAAAACCAACTATGTTTTCCCCAAATCTCAGAGGACATCATTCTCAAATTGATTGATCGAAAAAGAGGAGCCGACAAACGAATATTGACTAACGGTCGTGTCAATACACATGAACAAGATGCATCGGAGTAAGTACGTGGGATCACGTTAATGCTCATTTGTTGGCGCAAAAATTGCTATGCGTGTTCTCTGATAAATTATGTAGCTCAATTAATCATATGATATCCAATATCAAATTACATATTCTGTGATGCAAAATTGAATTAATTAGAATGATTACGAAGTCATATTTGCACTGCCGCAACAAACTCTACTTGAGTTAGCAAGCGGCACACAAGTGAATAGGAGCTTCGCTGACAGACACCTATTCACAGTGAGTGTACAAGAACAAGAACAAAAACACGGGCACGAGCCCTAGCACGCACACACAACACGTAACGACTGAGTTCAATATGGACCCCTGAATTATAGCCCGAGATGAACGGCTCGACGCGGTATACGCGCGGAGCGACTGCGCACAATAAGCAAGTATGGCGATTCTAACTTGCGATACATCAAAACTCAATCACTGTCATTGTCAGCCTCACTATTCTTTAATTGTCATTGAATAATCAAAAACAAATCAATCTTTAGTTAGCACACATGTTTTAATCGGTCAGTCGATTTTTAAGCATCTTTAACCTTACATTGTATCGTTTCATGAAAATTTTTTAACTCTTAGTCATCTTACTTCTTTCATAGATAGATGATTCGATCCAGACAATCATGCCAGTTAAAACTGCTATGAACGATTGCTAAATATTGAAACAATTACGCTAAAATCAATGAGAGTGTGCTTACAAAGATTGAAATGAAATTATTGAGCTCTAAATCGATGAGTGTCTCTATTGTTTGACCTTGTCACAGAGCTCTGAGAGAAATCATCTCAATAAGGTTAGCATTACACTGTTGCACCGAAACTTATACACAACAAGATTCATTCTTGGCATAGTTGGCAATTAAATAAAATCTCAACTGTTGATGGGTCATTAATGATATTGTACTAGCTAAATTAGAATTAAAGACGATTTTGGGTTCGGTAACATGACAACTATTAGAGTTACAACTTTAGTCTCCGCCATATGAAGTTGCGTTAGATAAAGTTATTCGGAAATAGAAGTTATTGAAGAAAGTACAAATCAGATAGAAAAAATTTCATCTATCAAGTTGACCTGTTTAATTGACTCTCAATCTTCTGCAAACATTCCATTCAATGCAACATAATCTCTTGTTGTGATGAGTGTGAGAGGACCTTGAATCAACTAAGCCAATTAAATTGATACAAATGAAACGTCAATTATGGGCTACGAGCTATTCAATTTGGAAGTTGGAGGCTGCTTAAATGAAATATAATTTTTTGCTATAATTATATAGATGATTGGTGACCGAGTTGTATAATCGAAACCGAAAAATTGCACTGTCACGTTTAAAAATAAGCTTTGGGAATAGAGAATGAATGAAACTCTAGCTTTTGCATACGTGCTCTGATTCTAATTCTAAAACTAAAAGTGCAAGTGATGCAGATTAACCGGTATCATTCACCTGACTAGCCGACTGATTGGCTGACTGATTGACGCTTTGTCATTCGAGCCACCAATGCTCGACCAATCTGTCCGATAATCGTTCGACTCTTATTAATGTCCAAAATACTTATAGACAATAATACACAGTCTTTACATTTGTAACATAATTCAGAAAGTCGCTCGATCACAGAAAAGTATCAAAGAATCGAAACAAACGCAAACGAAGTGAGAGAGATAGAGAGAGCGAGACGGGCATCGGAGCCCGACAAATATCTTTTTGATATCAGAAGTCTCACGATCGGCTTACACTTGACTTGTTGTTTGCACTTGACACACAAACGCGACGCATTACGTGTGTGGTCTCTCTGTTACGCAAACTAATATGTAGTGCGTGTAAGCTAACTGATTATAACCTGTTTTCTTTAAGCCAGTTGTGTGCACGTGCAGCTTGTTTGCATGTTCAAACAACAAGCTAGGCTTGAACGAACAGATTATCGATCATTTTGTGCAATTGTAACCACTGCACATTTAGTGTAACCGCAAAGACCACACTTGGAGCTCTTGAACTTGCACTACGCGAGGAGATCGAACATAGTTGTTGTTGTCACTTCCGTTCGATCGATTTTGGTCGCCGCAATTTGGTGGCCGCCAAAAAGAGCACATATGAGCGAGAGCTAAACAAGTAGAAAATTTGCCCAAGGCATGATTGTATCCAGTTGTAGTGATACAATGACAACGACAAGCATCAAAATCAAGCCAAAGCGGCACACTTGTTGCATACACCTGTTGATGTTGTGAATCAAAGCTCAAAAGCGCGTAATTGAATTAATTATCGCGATTAACTGGCGGCTTGTAATATCCAACAACGTCTCGTGGGTGGCTGACTAGCTTATGGTCAAATAGTTAGTTCAAGCTGACCAACTAAATGGTTGAATATCAATAATAAAACTTTCATTGATAAGGAAGCAAGCATGCGATAATCTCACTTGCATGCATGATCAGAATGAATCGATGAAATCGATTATTGGCACTTCGTCGATGGGTTGCCAATAATCGACCGTCGATTATTGGCAATCGTCGCCTGATTAGATTGAGATTGAGATTTAGATGGCCAAAGAAAACATGCAAGATTGGATTAAAATATTCTTCGTTTCTTTTAATCCAATTCTAATGATTTTTGCAGCTTTTTATTTGAACTCTAATTTCATTTCATTTCCATTTAATTCAATGACACTCTCGATTTTGCCACTGGCCTTTTAGCGCACACGAAGAGACACATTGCTTGTGATAGTCGTTGATTTTGTTCATACTATTGGATAGTAGTATCGACATCTACCAATCTTGGTGGATGTTCTCGACTTGGTGCGCACTAACAGCCATGCAGCACATCATCATCATCACTGTTTGTTCAATTCAATCCAATGTCTTATCAAACTCTATCAATGTATCTCTCGAATTGAATCTTGTGAGTATCAATTGACAGCTCGAAGAACATAGACGAAATTCGCTTGTCAGATTCGTCAAACTATTGTTGTGGGTGGCTTGTGTTCTGGATGAACCCGGACACTTGCACGCTTGCACACGCACATTTGGGTGCTGCTTGTCTAACAGGTGACGGCGCTGCTGCAATTACAAGTGCAACAATAGCAAGTGTGCTATAATTTTCACCGCCACACAATGCTTTAATTCGCCAAGTTGCACCAACAATTCTGACGATAAAATTAAAGCTAGCACAAATCACTCGGATTCTATTTTGTTCTATGAATTTTGCTGCTACATTCGTCATTTGCTGTCATGTTCCCAGACAACAGAGCAATAGAAACAACACACACACGCACACACTATCCGCTACCGTAGCACAAGGTTTGCCACTAACGGAAAAGTACAGACACGTACAAAATGAAAGCGACAACCGGCAATCAAGTCGTCATGACTGTTGTTATCTGCATCTGTGTGCGTTGTGAAGTCAGTTTTCACTTTCTGTTGCGTAACAGAAAGCAAGCGTTGAGCTCTCCTCCGACGCCGACCATCTGTTGATCGAGAAAAATGCCCTCGTTTCGTGTTTTCTTTTGCATTTAAGTAAGAACAAAGCTAAGCTGAAAGTTCCATATGAGCTAATAAGAAATGAGAAATAACTAAGGCAATGAGAGAAAGCACTAGAGTTGCCAGCATTTATTCTGCTTAGCCTGTTGTCTTTTGGACATGTCAAAGTTATACATACACACACACACACACACACACACACACACACACACACACACATCCTAACTACTCTATCGTTTAAAATATTCCTCCATATCTAAGTTATGAATCTATCTACAAAGACGAGCACTATGCATTTTCCCCAAACGAAATATACAGTGGATCTTACTGGCACATCTTACACTAAGCTACAAGCTAACCGTGGCGAGATAGAATGCCTGCTTTCTCTAAAAATTTTCTCAGAACCTTTGGACTTAACTTTCATATAAATGTTAGTTAAGAATAAATGAAAGAGATCACGTTTCACACTTCATTTGCACTTGCACCCAGGCTCATACTTTGCTTTGCTGCAGCATTTGCTTTTGTGTTTATTATTTTTGTGGTCCATGGAATGTAAATGCAAGTAAAATGCATGCCAACAAATGCCATCAATGATGACAATCAATACAACAGAATACAAACAACAACCGATCGCATCTTGTTCGACAATGACAACACCATGATTATGCCGCACAGCAGTCAAGACATCTCTATTAACCAAGAATAGAGAGTTTAAAATCTTCTGAGTTATTTTAGGGATCATTGACAGACGGCGTGAGTGTGTCAAGTTTGTGTGCAAAGAGGCTAAAATAAAGCTACAAAAATATGTGCCTGAGTGTGTATGTGACTATTGACTAAAGAGGCTAGGAAAGCCTCGCTCGCTTCCAATGAGAGAGCGCGCCATGTCAACGTATTCAACGAATTTATTGCATTGACTGACGTCGTTATTGTTAGCATTATATTGAGCCAGCTAGCATTTAGAGCAGCATTGAGTTACATTACGAGTTTGCTCTGTACTGTAATATACATCACTCAATGTTCCTCCAGCACAGCGAATTGAATTTTGTGATTTTTAATGGCCACTAATGGCACCCATTAATATTGAAAACATTTCCTTTTCTCGCTTAAAACATTCAGTCAGTAAGTGAAAGCATTTAGAACGAAATCATTGTAGCATTTAGAGGCACAATTGGTTAACACACAACGGTCGGTATCACTGACTACTACGGTGAATACAGTGAGATGCCATTCATTTAGGTTGCACTCAGAGTGTCATTCATTTGGCATTTGACAATAATGCGGTTATCATCTCTATCGTTATCAATTGGCATTGATGTTCCTGTGCACCAACAAAAATTAGGATGTGAATTTAGAACATTATTTGCTCAAATCATTTCACTCTAAAGCACTCAAGTAGGTTCGCTAACATGCAACATGAAGCTCACTTATATGTTGCATGTATAGTGTTATAGTGTTGTTGACTGTAGGACAGCAAGCAAACAGTAGCTGAATAAATAAGTAGTTTTGTTCGCTCATTTATCGCTTTAACGGCTTCATTTAATATAAGAGAAAGAAAATTGTGCAGTCCTGAAAATTGTGAGGAAAAAAGCGTCACTCAGCATTGTGATCAGAACTTTATGTCATGGAAAATATAAAAGAATGTTTATATTAAGTTTTCACCAACTATTGTAATCACTGATCACCAAATATTGTGATGCGTCGCATATCGTTGCTTGTATTAAAAGTCAAGAGAAAATAAAGATAGAGAAATAAGCGGATATGCAAGAGGCAGTCACGATGTTCGAGCATCGTCTAAACGTAGAATAGATCAAGGTCACTGTTGAAGTTGGTGTGCTGAATTTGAATTTGATTTGACTGATTCGAATCGAAAGAACAAACGCACTGAAACAAGTGACCGACTAACAAGGCTGTAACAATTGCAAGTCCACGCAAGTCCATGCAAGCGAAACGAATAAGTAAAAGTCACTCACTCGACATTACAATCGAATGGAACACCGTCGCTCGCATCACTGTCGATCTGTTGCTGCTGCATGACTCGTGTCGTGCATATGATGATATTTATATATACACACGATTTGTTTGATTGTCTGTCTGTCGCATCTCAACAATCGCTGAGATGCAAGCACGCAATTATTTATCTGCATGCGACGAATAGCAGCATCCGAACTGTATTGAGCTGCATCGAGGACTAGCACCGGGGATTAGAAGAACGAGTGCAAGAACAAGAACAAGTGCGAGAACAGGAACAATGATCGCGCGCGTGCCGACTGGAGTGAGTGAAAATTATTGATTGTTGTTGCTGTTCAGGCGACAATTGAAAGGCTGCTCGTTCGCTTTGCTTATCCCGCTTTAGTAGTTGTTCAGTATGCATTGGTCAGTGTCACGATGTTAGCTTGGGTCAGGTTAGGTCGTAAGTTGAGTTGAGTTGAGTTGAGTTGAATTACGTCGAGTCAGTTCGGTCGGTGTCAAGGTGCTCTCGTCGACTAATTCCAGTTTGCAGCCATCGTTATTGGCATGCGACAGATCTTTGGACGAAATTCGTATCATTCGTCGCTCGTCAAGACCAGGCGAAGATTGAACAAACGAAGAGAAAGCGAACAGCCAATAGCAGCAATAGCTGGAATAGCAGGAACAGAAAGAGAATAGAAAAAATATTACTTCAAATGCAACGACAACGACAACACAATGTGCTAAACAAAGCCGAAGAGATATCGAATAAGAGATTCATGACATCGTGCACACACTCAAGCTGAAGCACTACGCTTCTGTTCAACAATTGCGTAATAATGATTGACAGATAGCAGCAGCATCAACAACGCTAGCAAGCTGCGTAGCGTCTCACGCTCGTACTCTCGCTGTCGTTGTTATTATTGTTATTTACATTGCTCGTTGTTGAGATAGCCAGCAGAGAGAAATTGCAACATTTTTTCAGGCGACCAAGACCACGACCATGATGAGTATTGGCGACGCTATTGCCTGACGACTGTTTCTACAACTTGCAACTTGCACCACTGATCTGTGCTGTGTGTCATCCCAATGCACGGATTATTGGCGCCATTCTGTGCACCTGTGTAGCTGATATTGCTTGCAAAAAGTGTGCTATTGTTGGTTGCACGATTCGAATCGAGCAGCATTGAAATTACAGAAACTGACTGACTGATATTCCACTGACTGAGTGATCCAATACATGACAACCAACTGATTTATTCGTATAGGCAAGCAAGTAACAAGTGCACACTGGCCGATAGAAATGAAATGAAATAAAGTGGAATGGAATGGAATGGACCAATTGCACGGCGTGAAGAATATGCACAAGGAAGGGAGATATTTTTCCAACATATTCGACGACGACCACGATTGACTGTCAAGTAAGGCAGAAAGACAAACAAGCAGCAACTCAACAAACACAAGTATCATTTTTTCATTACAACCGACCACGACAGATGGCGCTGCTTAGTTGTAAGAGAGCGCTCTTGTACGACTCTCGTCAGGTGTAATGCGAATGAACATTCATAGAATTGTGGATAACATAGTCAGAATATGGGGGTCAGGATATGTGGATAGAACAGTGTCAATTGTTGTAGAACTAACACATGTCCAATGTTGATGTCGAAGAAGCGGATGAATATGTGAACGGATTACACACAACTAAGTGCCAACAATGGGGCCGACAACAATTGCTGCTTCTTGTTGTCTGTGGGTCGACGAGCTTAACTTGAGCTTGCTCTTGTCAGTCAGTCAGAGATTTTGAGCGATTCTCTATGAGAAAAGGTGAACAAAAAAATCAGAGAAAGAATAACTTTTTATTTAGATTTCAAACAACGTTCGATGGTGGAACGTTTGATCGAGCGAACGTCGTTGTTCGCTGACTACGAACGTAGCTGTCTCTCTACGTGAACCTTGTAGCAAGTGACTACAAGAAGCACACATTGTCTTCGTTGGCAACTGTTCAGTTCAGTGTGACGCATTGGTCGACAAGATTGTTTCATACACGAACAAGTACAAAAACAAGTGAGTTTTGTGCAACAACACAACCAAGGGATTTAAATTTCACCTACAACAATCGAATTGTCTGTCTCGACAAACACACACACACACACACACACACACACACACACACACAACTCAGCAACATAGCAGCTCAACAGTACGTTAGCTAATGTAAACAATTCCATAATCCCCTTTGCAGCCGTGCCTATTGACGCACATACGCACAAAAGCATAGGCACGGGCACACGCACAGGTACACGCCGTACATGTACACACGACTACGCACGAATGGCCAGTTGGTGAGGATAAACTGACAGATAGACTGTTGGTGTGGTGAACATTCAGCCACAGCCAAAATGGCAGCCACAGCACCAGAGACGGCAAGAGGGCGCAGCTAGAGCAAAAAGGGGAAAGGAGAAGAGCTACTGTTGTTGTTGCCGCTGCCACTGCTACTGTTGTAGTCGGATTAATCGAACTATGGCAGGTAAATCACTTGACGTCGGTACAAAATCTTTTCACCGACACAACCTTTCGCCTACAAATGTGTTTTGTTCGAATGTTTGCTGTGCACCGAGCTCGGCAGCTTGAGCTTAGCTCACAGTGCAGCAACCAATTTGAACGCTGCCTCAACATTTGGCCATCTAGTGAAGAGAGTGTAGGTGGGCGCCGTTACTTGGAATGCTCGGCTTGCAATCGCCGTTGCAACGAATCACAACACGGCAGGTGTCATTGTGGCAAACGATTTGTAGCAGACGACGAATAGTGGCCGACGTTGTACGCGTGAGGCCTATCAACAACAACAACAGCCACAGCAGTCGAATGTTCACATGCAGATTGTTGTTGTTTGATGTTTGCTTTCTCGTCTGTCTGTCTGTGTGTGTGGCTTGTAAGAATTTTACGACAACAACATCTTTGATAGCGGAATAAAATAATAAAAATAGCTATAGCACGTGATGAATTGCATTGAATCTTTGCTTTGAGTCGCAGTTGTAACTTGAATGCATTCAATTTAGTGGTGTCCACTTGTCAGCGGCGGAATTTTCACTCACTTACGACAACTGCAGCATTTCTATCGAATAGCAATAGAGACAGACAGACAGAGTTTTGGGTCAAATAAGAGCATTTCGTCAGCTTCACATTGCCACTCTAGCTTTTCACGAATCGATGTGAGATTTTAATCGCGAACGAGACGAGTCGAGTTAAACTGAACATAGAATCAACTAACGGTTGCAATTAATCTCTTGCTATCGTTCGTTCGTTCGTCAGTGTGTCAGCGCGTGTTGCAATGAACACTGCAATTCGATCGAAGACGACGACAAGTTCACAGTTCGCACGTTCACATCGAGCACGAGATCAGTCGAGAGTTGAGTTTGAGTTGCCAAAATTGTTTGATGCACGAAAAGTGGCAATGCAATGCAACAATATCTAATGTGCCGACTCGTCGTTGCAGACCGTAGTCTGCAACGACGACAAACTGACTGTTGTCATTGTAATGCTCTCGACCAACGAGTGATTCGATAAATGGTCATTGTTGTGTGTGATGGTGTGCGAATGTTTAATTGCAAATTAATTGTATTCAATGTTCGGTACAACTGGCATGCAGTGTAAACTCTGCTACACGATGACTGAGCTCAATAAAACTTAAAACGATACTCTCTTTGCAAAGTGAGAATGGTACAAGCTGCAGAGTAGTTGTCTCTCATTTGATTGATTTGCTTTGTTCTCAATTCAATCTCAAATCTCAGTCGAGTCTCAATCCCTCGCTAACTTCTCTCTTTCTCAACGTTGTGTAGCTGACAGCGTCAACAACAACAACGACGACGACGACGACGTGTGTGACGGCTTTATTTCTTTCACACAAACATGCTGTTCGTTAGTCGATCGTTCGTCGTCGTGTTCTCTTGTCGATTTTATTGTTTTGACAATTGTTTTCATTGCTCGACTATTTGTCTCTTTATTGTTGCTCACGCCGATTCTATGCTCACGTGGTTGGCTGTTGCAATGTTAAGAACAGTTTAACATTGTTATGTTAAAATCTGATCCGATGTTATTGTTTTTATTATGATCATTCCAACTCTCGATCTCTCTGTTGTTGGCCGCCGGCAGCAAGAGTTCCGAAACAAGATTCGTATCACATTATTTGAATCGAGTAGAGCAAAGTTGATTTGATTTGAGATCCGAGGAAAACAATCTGCTCGTCACTCTTTGTTTTATTGATCATTTAGTGAGGGAGAGAGAGAGAGAGAGAGGCTATCGTTGTTTCTTTTTATGTCTTACAAGCAAGATCATGTCGAACATGATCGACAACAGCGAGACACAACAGCGACAACGAGCCATTTGCATCCATAGAGTTCGCGTAATTTACCAGACGCTTTGTCGACCATCAACATTTGATTTGTTTCGTCGTGATTCCATTTGATTCGATCTTTTTTGATCATACAACAGCTTGTATGTCTGTCTACTATTTATTAGCTCTGACCTGCGCATAGACCGCATTCGAGAGTACTGAATATCGATGGCGAACCAAGAGAGAATATGTAATCGAACCGACAGTTACTTTTAGAATTGCATTTCTGGCTCATCAAATTTTAATACAACAAAACGTTGGCAAACAGAGTTGTGTGTGCAGTTGTGAAAACAGTGTTAAGTGCTCATTCGTCAGCATTGGCGATCAATTCAATTTGTTCAAAGTTGAAACAACAACAAGCAATGCTTTCAGCAAGATTGCCAATTGTCCGGATAACAGAAATGGATATTCATTTGATGAATTTGATCGAATGAATGGATTGATAGCAGTCAATAGGAGCAATCAATAGACAAAGATGGATGAGCAAACAAGAATGATACGCTATTGATTGAGTCTGTCTATCTGTCTGTGCAAATCAATGAAACAATAATGCAAATTGATTGCTCTAATCACATGCACGTCACTAACAATAAATCACAGTTTGTCTGTTTTAGTAAATCAACAAAACAGCGACGACAGCACATCGTTTGCGATAGATGGAAACAAACGGTGTACGTGAGTAGAACTGAATAGAATTGACTAGAATCAAAAGTAATCAAATCGAACGTTTGCATGAATGATTGACGACCAAATCGTCAGGCTCACAGCAAGCTAGATGGCTATTGAGCAGAACGAGCGGGTGGCTGACTTCGCTTCGTTTGACCTTCGTGCGTGTTTCTATCAGTCTGTTTGTTTGTCTACCTGTTTGCCAATCTGTATGCCGCTATTATTGGTCTATTTGTTTGCTTTGTTTTTGTTTTCGTTACCTACGGTTTGCAGTCGGCACTAATGTTATTTTGTTTGCTGTGCCATCGATACTTGTCGACAGATCATCTAACAGTGTGTCAGTGAAAAGTTAGTCTGTGATCTTTGCACTGACTAACTTTTGCCAATCTCACAACAGAGCAACGCATTTTTCGTGCATATTCATTTAATCAATCATAGAGTGTAGAAGATTGGCACTCTCACAATTCACATTTAACATTTGTCAGCTTGTGTTGATTTGTATTCAAGCCAAACAAATGATCGTCAGTTTTTGATAGCACTGACGATAAATGCGATTTTATTGCACAATTGAATTGCACTCTCAGTTCAATAGAAGAATGAAAATCCTTAATGTTGCACACTTGGTGTGAATATCGTCCATCGATAGGTTGCACGTGAGTCACGCATTTGAGTGTTCAAGCGAGTCTTTGTCTTTGTTATCATTGTTAACTGTTAACTTCCGTCCGAGCCAATGACTCTCATAGCCAGGCAGATCGTCGACTACGTGCTAACGTCAACAGATATAAAGATAGATAAGCACTCAGATCATCTCTCATCGACTCGGATCGGATCAGATCGGATCGATTCGATTGTCGACACAAATTGTGTGGCCATTGTTTCACACTCTCGCCTTGTTCTATCGTTCGCTCAATAACTAAACAGCAATAGAAAATCATAGCTAAATAGACACATAGACAAGTGTAAGGTGTCGAGCAATTTGTTTTCTCGTCGCATCGACATCAAGATGAGCATTGTCGGCATCAGTATTCGTCGTCATTGTCTGATGGTGTGAATTATGCGCTCTCTCGTTTTGTTGATGACCAGTGAAAGCAAGAGCTAGCTCTATGAGCATCTGTGATGATACAGCTTCGATCGCTCGTTGTCAAGATACCAAGCAAGCAAGCAGCCAAATAATGGCCATTGTTTGCCACTTGCTCGTAGCAGCCGACTGCCGAACACTGCACTTGTCATGCTCAACACAACAACAACAGGTAAAAGCAAATTTGATTGTCGACTACACACGACGATTTGTTTCTCTCTGGTTCCTTCTTTTTTTCTTTTGAACGATTTTGCTCGCTTGCCGTGTTCGTTTATTCGTTCTCTAGTTCGCTCGTGTGACAGGTGAAACATAGTCAA
This sequence comes from Fragariocoptes setiger, assembly GCA_019968535.1. Lineage (NCBI taxonomy): Eukaryota > Metazoa > Arthropoda > Arachnida > Trombidiformes > Phytoptidae > Fragariocoptes > Fragariocoptes setiger. The sequence goes on along the minus strand of JAIFTH010000133.1, from coordinate 4,896 downwards.
GTCGAGCAATAGCAACAACCAATGAGCGAATGAGTGAAAGCAAGACAATCGTTCACACCGAATGCTCATCTTCCTTACTGTTTCTTGCAAGAGCAGATCGTTCTCTCTTTCCATTTGAGAAAGCTAGGCGTTAGGTGGCGCACTTGTCGTTCCATTTTGCTTTTCCTTTGACTTGTTGACTATTTGCTCATTCAAGGCTCATTCGGTCGCACATTCGCTCGCTCGCTCGCTCGTTCGTTCGGCGTCCGTTCGTTAGACGTTGAAGGCTCATCGTCGTGAATCGTGTCGTGAGTGGCCACTGGCCAGTTCACTGTAACACACGAGCAAATGAAATATTCATTGACTTCAAGCGAGCGCTTCTTCACTGGCGCACACAACATTAGCGAGTGTTTTGGCCGTCGAGACAACGAGCGAGCAATTGGTGAGCCGATTGGTAAAGCAAACAGGTCGTCTGCACTTGTGAACGCTTATCGACAAGATTCTAAACGATGGTCACGATCTCATCTTCCTGAACATCATCATATCTCATTCAACGATATTTGGCCCAAAAACATTCTCTCTCTCTCTCTCTCTCTCTTTAACTCACAATTCAATGACTGATTGTCAAGCTCTCTGTTTTGGTTTGATTTGCTTTTCTTTGCTCTGCTCTGCTTGACACAACGACGAGTGTTGTGACTTGTGAGTTTTTAAATTTGTCGATTATTAGCTATTTATCAATAACTAAGACTCCTTTGAAACAGAGCTATGCTCTACGACAACTTTGTTCAATATGACGGTAGCGAATAAAAATTAAATAAAAGCCGCCGGTCGTTCGCTTATTGTTGTTGCTTCCTAACAATTGCGACAATTGTTCACTTAATAATTCAAACTAAACTAGACCTCTTAGACTTCGTTCAAATAGTATAGCGTCAAGTCATCAAAGTTTCTTGGTAGAATTAAATTGAATTCAAGTACGGAAGGAAGTGCTTACGTAGTGGAAATCAGAGTCATCTTTCAAGCTGATGATGTAATATTCGAGGTGAATCGATCGAGCAGAATTTCGAGTGACATTCTAGACTCTACGAATCATGTAAAAATCAGGTATGCAATGCAACCCGAATCAATAATGAATATAATGAAACAATCAATCAATAACATCATCCGTCTTAAGAAATGATTGCCGCCAATTTGACATTGACTTTATTGAACGAGTTTTCAACTAATACGTTCCCCAAACTCGCGCATGGACAATGCCCGATGGACAATTTCATTTTTGTTTCAATTTTAATTGAATCGGATGAATTGGCCTTAAGTCAGCTTGGTTCTATCTCTCAGTGAATCAGGTATAATAATATCACCTGTCTCTTCCTCTCTTTTTCTTCAAACACCTGACTCAATTGACTCGTGCTAGTGTGCATCTCGTTCGATACTTAAGAAACAGTATTTTGTTGCCTTGGGTGCTAAATCAAAGAGAGCATTTGTTCGTTTCAGCATTGGAGATGAAGAAGAAGAGATAGAAGCGCAACAGATGTAGCAAAGAAGAAAGCGATATTTGGTGCAATTAGAGCGAACAAAGGCTCCATCTGTTTTTACAAAGAAATTAATTCAATCAAGTTAGCTGGCCAACCAGCAAAGCTTGGCTAAATTAGTAGACAGCGGTGCTAACAAACATGTGTGCGTTTGTTGTGTGCGTGTGTTGTCGGTGTCGGTAAAAATGGAGTGTATCACTTTGCGCCAACCAACATCGCAATTCTGAGACCAATAATCGAATTGCTCTCATTGTTTTCATTGCCTTATGGTGAACTGCAAATTGAATCCTTGCATTGTTGAGCAAATGCAAGGTTGAGCAGTTTAGTTTCTTGCATCACACTTTGCACACTATAATTGCATTGACTATAAGCAGTCGTAAAGATTATGCAACGTGTGCTGTAGACACAACGTGTCTGCGAATAGACTGTGTTTTTATTAATTAATTCGCTTTTCTACAGCCTAAATTCACCTGAATTTAGGCTTCAAAGTAGTTGATTGTGATTGTGTAGCCACGTTGTGTGTAATGTGTCGCACACACTTTCTTTCATTAAATAATCGATAGACATCATCAATAGAAAGAAATCCAGTTTGTTTATGGATGATGATGATGATGATGATGCTGAGATCATCTTTCTCTCGTTTACTCGTCCGTTGGTAAGATCATCTTTTGTATTCTGGCAAACTGACTAACATCGCAGCTCAATCGATAGATTGATTATGCAATTACAAATTCATGTAGAAACTTATTTCTAGCCTCAAGTGAAGTCATTGTTTTTGCATTACATCTCTCACAACAATGCTAATTTGTTTGTTGCTGTTGTTGTTGATTAATAATGCCTTCACGTCAGTTCAACTGTTCGTCGAGTTTGGTCATCGGAACTAGATGGCGCCACCTTTGCAGCTGTGTAAGAATAACTCTCTCGCAAGTCGATCGATCGGGCGATCGCTTGCTTGGTGGGTCATTTTTTTAAAGAAACAAACAAGTGCCTAATGAAGAGTGCCTTTGTTACTTGATGCTGTTGACTACTATTGTTATTTGTGCGTGTGCGTCTGTTGAAAGTAGAGAGAGAGAGAAATCTCGAATCTCAAGTGTCAAGATCAAACTTCAAGTCGGTTCTTCTTTGTTTGGTCGTCAGCTTTCAAGTTAACGGTCTAACAGTCGCTTGGCTTGCACGCAAAGCTAGCTGGCCAGACGTTAGCACAACACGTTAGCGTTAGAGTTAACGTTAACGTCGACGTGGACTCGACGCAATGCATTGTGTGCTCGTTGCATTCGACACAAACGATCATTATCTGACTCAACGATCATCTACACAAACATTGCCTGTTATAGCGAGCGCATGGCGAACGAACGAACGAACGAACGAGCAAGCGAATGAAAAAGAAGAAACGAACAAATTAGTGAATTAGTGATAGCAACAACACAGTTAGATCAGTTAGTCGATGGTTTGTATGCAAATTTTATTCCACTCGCTTGCTTATTCGTTTTATTTGCTTGCACGTTTCATTTGTGGAACTTTTATTTGTCCAACTTTATTTGACACACACACACACACACACACACACAAGAGCAATCTCAGCTCAAACTCACAGCTCAGTTAGTGGAAAGCTCAAGTTGAAAATTCCGAGCAAGCTCTGAGCTAAAGGTGATCGAAGGCAACGGTCACCTGAGAGCAAGTTATTGTGTGAATCGTGGATACTCTCAATCTGACTCTCACAGCAAACAACTCGCACTTGTCTATCTGTGTCAACATTGAGCACGTAGCATTGAGAATAACAAGTAAGGCACACACACACGCACACTCCACTGCACTGTCATTGTTACAATAGCAAGAATAGTCGGTGTTGTTTTTCAACAAAACACAATTGAAACTGGCGAAAAGAGAAAAAAAGAGACAGCTCAATAATGTTCTGTCGTTTCATTTCAATGGCAATCAGTCAGTCTCGATCTGTAATCTGTAGTCTACATAAATTGTAAATGTAAGAACGAAAAACGTAAAGAATCGAGAAGAAGAAGAAGAAGAAGAAGAATAAGGAACAGAAAATGAATGTTAAAAAACAAATGAAAGCAATAAAAGCACATAATCGTTTTGAGAGCGTCCTTTCTCTAGCTTGAGATTGAGCTCGCGCTTGGCTTGAACTTGAGTTACTTTGATTGAGCAATGATTCTAATGAATAGACCAACAACGAGTCCATCTATTTGCACATTCATTTGTTCATTGAGCTCGTTGATCGTCGTCTCGATTCGCACCGTGAGAAGAGACGAGAACACCTTGAGATCATCGAGTGCTTTAATTCACCTTGACGTTTATTGACCAACTAATCGTTTGCTACTAAACAAACGATAACAACACAACACAAGCGAGCCGGTGTTGTGCAATACTGTCGCTTTTAATCAGTTAGATCGAGATTGTGAATTACAATCTCGAATTCTCATAAAACATAATTCAAAACATTCAATCGAGAGAGATCTTAATCTGTTCCGTTGTGTCTAACACACACTCACAGACATAAATAACATTTTACAAGTTTGTTTTGAAACATTCTCATAGAACCATCTCAGGGTGAGACGGTTTCTTTCGACGACGTGTTTTTAGATCGAGTCCAGCTTTCATTACTCGAGTCACAGTTTCTCTCCCGAATCTTGTTGTAATTAGTGAGAGAATTATTTTGAATGAAACAAGAAAACAGTAGACTGTGAGCAAATAACGAACGAGAACGAGCGAGCAAATAATTTGCGTAACTGCGTACTGACTAAAGATTGAATGAATTCGGCCTTTCTTTTTGGTTGTTGTCTTGGGCAAGGCCCATGTTGCATTATTAGTAATAATTTATTACAGTTGATCGACTTGATTCGTGCATACTCGCACTTCGATGTCAATGGTGATTGCGATGGCCAGAAAGCAGGTGCCAATGGGAAACAGATTTCATTGCAACAATTGTCTAGTCTCGTTTCGTCTTGTCTTTTTGCTGTGACTTGTTGTTACGTTTGTTGTGTTTGTGTGCGCTTCCAATGCAGCAGCAACAACAAGTACATAGAGCTAATTTGGACACAAATATCTTCGACACTTGCTGCCTGTTTTTTTTCAACAACGGATATCATTATTCTCGACGATTTTTGTACAAATTCATATTCGTGTGAACAGACAACTGAGCAGAATACAATCTATGATCACTATAGATATTTGAATAACCTAAAAACAGTACCAGAAATGAAAAAGTGTAAAATAAGTGAGTGAGCGAAGATGCGGGCCAGCTTTTGGCTTGCATCCATTCAAATACACCTGTGCGTTTGTCGTTCACTTTTTGTGCTCTCACTCTCGCATGGCTGCTATTTACACACACACACACACACACACACACACACACACACACACACACACACAC
>JAIFTH010000132.1:0-53245 GCA_019968535.1 Fragariocoptes setiger | reverse complement strand
CAGAAAATTTTGGTGCCATCGTGCTTGTCTCTCTACGAGGGTCAAGGAAAAATAGATCTTGACCGGAAATGGGCGGGACCTTATATAGTAGTACAACCGATGTTAGCACTATCAGAGACAACTGTCGACTGACTTATTCTTCGGACGCACACATTTGTGTGTGCGTGAAACGCCTCCAAGCACAGCTATCCCAGCTGTGCTTGTGAGACAGTGTGTGTGAGTGTGTGTGTCTGCCTGTGTGCACCAGGGACGGGTGTAATGTTCAACAATTGTCGTGTCCCCGTGCCTTCGGCTGCTCAATAGTGGTTGACACCCAATCGACGAGTGGATATCGAAAAAAGAACAACATTCAAATCAATCAAGAATGTTACCGACAACTAGTGATGGCCATTGCAAGCCAGACGCGTGCGTGATGTTGTTGCTGTTACCGACGCACCAAGTGTTGCGATTCAAGATTTATTTGATGCTAATTGGCACAACAATTGTCGCATTGAATCGTTACTCATCACAAACACAATCGCTGTATAGTCACGGCGAATTTGGCCGCGCTCTCTTGCTGTCAAACTTGACTGATCAAGAAAAGCAACTCGAAGCTCTCGGTTGGCAAGAGAACGCGTTCAATTCATTCGCCAGCGATCACATCAGCCTCAATCGATCGCTGCCTGACGTACGCAATCCTTCGTGTCGCACACTCAGCTACAATTTGGATTCGCTGCCTAAAGCGAGCGTAATAATTTGTTTCCATAATGAAGCATGGTCAGTGTTGTTGCGCACTGTTCATTCGGTATTATTTCGTTCTCCCGAACAATTGTTGCACGAAATCATCTTAGTGGACGATGCATCGACACAAGAGCACTTGCATCAGCCGCTCGATGATTACATGAAACAATTAGGGAAAGTTAAAATAATACGTGCCAACGAACGCCAAGGTCTAATTAGAGCTCGATTATTGGGTGCACACGCCAGTCAAGGTGCAATATTGATATTTCTCGATTCACATTGCGAATGTACAATTGGCTGGATGGAGCCCTTGATATCGCGCATCAATCAGAATTCCACTGCTGTCGTGTGTCCTGTCATTGATGTTATCAACGATCGAACGTTCGAATATCAATACCGAACCGACGATGACAGCATCAATGTGGGCGGCTTCGATTGGAGTCTCATATTCAATTGGCACCCGATGCCCGCGAGTGAACACAAGCGTCGCAAGAACGATTTTGATCCGGTTCGTTCGCCCACAATGGCCGGAGGTTTGTTTGCGATCGACAGAAGTTTCTTCGAGCGTCTCGGTTGGTACGATCCCGAGTTTGACATTTGGGGCGCCGAAAATCTCGAACTATCGTTCAAAACGTGGATGTGCGGCGGCACTCTCGAGATACTGCCATGCAGTCACGTGGGCCACATATTTCGTTCGCGTTCGCCTTACGTGTGGCGCACAGGTGTCAATGTATTGAGGCGCAACACGATTCGTTTGGCCGAAGTTTGGCTCGACGAGTACAAACAATTCTATTATCAACGCACCGGCCACGAGTTGGGCGATTACGGTGATGTGAGTGAACGCAAACAGTTGCGCCAACGGCTCAACTGCAAGTCATTCGATTGGTATTTGAAAAATGTTTACCCTGAATTGTTTGTGCCCTCACAAGCGCTATTTGCCGGTGAGATTAGAAACGAAGCCACTCAACTGTGTATTGATTCAATCGCAGATGCAAAGGTTATCGGACAACCACTTGGCGTGTATCTGTGCCATAAGATGGGCGGCAATCAGTATTGGCTAATGTCTAAAGATAATCAAATTCGACGCGAAGAATATTGCTTCGATCATCCGAAAGACGATCTCATTACATTGTATCAATGTCACAATCAAAAAGGTAACCAATATTGGATATACGACGCTGGCTTGGCACAGATTAGACACTTAATGGGCAAGTGCATTGAACTAAATGAGCAAACACGTGAGCTAAGAATGTCTAATTGCCAGCCAAATAATGAGCTGCAACAATGGAAGTTTAATTCGTACACTGATTCGACGTCGGCATTGGCGTCGTCAGTGGCGTCCCGAGTGTCTATGCAATAAAATGATGCGATTGCGAAACAAACACGCTCTTTGACACATTACTGGCACTATTACTCAAACATTATTACATAATTTGCTGGGTGAAATTGTCTCGTAAATTGAAATTGTTTCTTTTCGCTTCTATTGTTATTCACACTCTGCCTTTGGGCATTTTAGGGAATCGTTTTGGCGGCATTTTGAGACCTTTTTGGCGAGGCAAATTAACGAATGATGTTACGGGCATTATCGCTGGCCTAGCTATTCGTCGCTGAAATCCTGAGCTGGGCGAACTGGCCGCACTTGGATGCTTCTTATGATGTTTCGATGATTTTTTGTGATGATGACTGCTGTGTGGTTTCACTGACGAATGACCCGAGCGCATCAACAAGGTCGGTTGAAGTGACGCCGCTTGTGAGGCACCTGCTTGACTTTCACCTGGCGGCGGCGCATCCGCACCGCCGTCCATCATTCCGCTCTCCAATTGTCCCTCTTCGGGCACAGGATCGTCGCTCGAGCCTGAGCAACAGTACATGTAACATATTGGTACCAATACGAGTAGCAACACTAAGACCACACCGCCGATGATGTAATAAATAGTGTTGGACTTACCGCTAGCCGAGGTGGTGATAGTTGTAGTAGTAGTGGTTGTGCTCGTTGAGTTGTCTGACCCAGTAGTGTTGGTCGTTGTTTTGGGACCATTGCTAGTTCCAGTGGGGCCTCCAGTGGGACCGATTGTTGTGGTTAGGTTATTAGGTTTTGAAGTTGGTTTTGGTGATGTGAGTGTAGATATAGTTTGATTGTCGACCCACAACTCTGGTGTCCCGAATTCAATGCTCGAAACATTGATGGTGTGCTGTGGCGTTGAATCATTTGATGCTAGTAGTGTAGATGCAGTTTTGACGATCAACAACAAAGCTAATACCGTTATCAAATGATACGAAACTATGGAGTTCACTTTTGATCCCCATGTTAACGCACAACCACTCTGATAGTTTTTGGGCCGATGGATTTTCAATTTTGTTTTTGATCTCATTGTGATTGTTATTAGTAAATTATCGACCACTGTTCACAATTGATCGACAACACAAAGCAAGAGCTGAGAAATATTATTACGATCGGCCTAGCGGCACTGAAAATATTGCGCCTGCTTATGCAATGGAACCTCGTGACGAGTCTAACAATCGACTGCTTTGATAGTTTGAGCTATGGACTCGTCGTCGGATGCTCTCTGAATAATTAATTGCATGATTATAAAAATGGGAAAATGCTCGATAGAGAGAAAGAAAGCAGGAAGAGAGAGAAAGAGACTAGAGGCAATATTTTTGCAATAAAGATCATTAGAATGACGAAAGATCTGCTGTGTCATTCAATTTGCTCTTGTTGATCGAGATTGTTGTCATTATTTTTGCTGTTCACGATATCATGTGACAAAACTTGCAATTGCTGCATGTCAGCAAACAGATCGTTGAAATGGATTCGAATCTAAATACTCAGTTGATCATTCAAAGAACTTTTTGGCCGCAATTCTTTGCACTTGTTACTCGCTGGTCGATTTACGTTCGACGCAATCTGTTATGGCTCGTACTTCGGACATTGTTGATGCCTGCTTTAGTGCTTGCTATTCTAGGTGTCGTCTTCAATTCATTGACGACTAAACCATGCAATCAGAGCCATTCCAACGAGATTCGATCATTCGATTCCATCGAAGAGAGTGATTTTCTCGGAGATGTCTCTAGCAATTGCAATGAAAGTGACTTCAAATGTATATTCAACAAGAGTGTGAACCATCGATTGGACTTTCTCGACGAACAGAATGTTTCTGGAAAAAAAGCGCCGACTCACCATTTGATTATCTCACAAACAATCACTGTGTGTCTCTTTCTTACCTCAACCAAATGGATTTCTTGGTTGATCGAAGATCGAATCAAAGGTAGACGCCACATAATGTCGATCATGGGACTCAGGAAATCAGCTTACTATTGTGCACATTATTGCATGATTCTAATCACACCAATATTGGTTGTGTGTGCATGCATCATCGGTTTCGTTTGCAAATTTATCCTCACATCACACAAATTAGAGGCAAGTGTTGTTATATTGTTGTACTGTTTGCACTTGGTTTCAATGATATTCTTTTGGTCGAGTTTGTTCAAGTCCGACACACTCGCACTAATAGTTTATCTAATTAGTTTAATCCCTTCTAGCGTGATATTCACGTCAACGTCGCTATGCATGAGCTCAACAGAATCCAACTTGATCCTCAAATATGCTGGCCAATTTTTACTGCTGGCATTTCCAGAGACGCCGTTGATATTTTATTTTGCAAATAATGATATGCTAGACGATATTCATCAAAGTACCAAGAGTTCGTGTGATGATAATGCCAGACTCGAAACTGCACTGCTAGAATTGATTCCGCCCTTTTATGTGCTCGTTGGGACTATTTTCTGGATTGTAACATTGGTTTTATTGGCATGGCTTGCCGATGACATTCTGCCGAACAAATATGAAGGCGAATCATCGTGTCGCTGCTCAAGTTTAACGTCTTTGTTTGATTGTTGTTGCCGTAACCGTGTTGGCACTCAACTATGGGATCCAACCGAGACCACTAATATAAGCGATATACCACAAGACATTGACTCGATCGATCGAAACTACTTTGAAGCACATCATGCTGGAAAAAGTAGTAATTATCTAGGAATCCACGTGAAGAATGTGTGCAAAACTTTCACTAATTGGTTCACTGGTCAAGAAACACTCGCTGTGAACAATGTCACATTTAATGTCTATCGAGGCCAAACGACATTGTTGTTGGGGCATAATGGGGCCGGCAAGACTACTTTGATTAACATGATCACTGGCTCAATAGCACCAACATCCGGTCAAGTCTATGTGAACGGTTACAATGTGCATGATGAGATTGAGGTTGCTCGTGCCGAAGTTGGATTTTGTCCCCAAGAATCGCTACTCATCGATTATTTGACTGTCGAAGAGCATTTGTATCTTTTTGCTGGCATCAAACAAGGGCCAGCCTTGAAGGCAAACTGCACCACAAACACTGCTCATATTGAATCAATAATCAACGAGGTAACCCTCACTGATCATGCCAAAAAATTGGCATCGAATCTTTCTGGAGGAATGAGACGAAAATTGAGTCTGGCATTGGCCTATGTCGGAGATTCTCCAATCCTCATGTTGGACGAGCCTAGCTCGGGTTTGGATCCAAAATCGCGTCACGAAATGTGGCAAAGCATAAGAAGGAAGCGCCACAACAAGACAGTACTGTTGTCCACACAGCACATGGAGGAAGCAGAATATTTGGGGGACAGAGTTGCAATTATGAGCGAGGGAAGAATAATATGCTGCGGATCGACGAATTTTCTCCAACGTAAATTGGGTGCATCGAACAAGGTTAGAATTGAGATGGAGCCGCGTCATTCGTGCCAGTCGGTGATTCATGAGATCAAAAAATACTTTCCAAAGTGCACACTTGTTAATCTGAGTCAGACAACAAAGAACGGCGACGAGAGATTCTTATTGGTCGAATTGCATTCATCATCAGGCGTCAAGAATGACGAGAATCTCATCAAACTATTGGAGCGCCTTGAGAGTGGACATCGATTATTGGGCGTACGATCGTTCAATCTAATTGGTTCGACTGTTGAAGATGTGCTCATCAATTCACAACGATTGATACGACACACAAAGATAGAAATGAGCTCTCGACGTGGTCTGGTCGACCGAATATCGGATGCAAGATTTGCATTGCAAGAGCCTAACAGTTTTGCAATCATATTAGCTCTCATGAAGAAGAATGTTCTTGCATGGAGACGATCAACGCTATTGAACATTCCACACATACTTATATTTCCAGCGTTGAGTATAACAATCATTCTTTTATCTGCAAGATCGTTAGACAAAGTAGGTGACGTCGCATTGTCCACATTCACGCTCCTAAGTGTTCTCATGTCTAGTGTTGCTGTTGGGCACTTTGTTGTCACGCCTACTGAGGAACGGTTCACGAAGCTCAAGCTCATTATAATCACATCTCCCGCGAATGTGTGCCACTATTGGTTGGCTCGATTCTGTTGTGATTGTTTGATCTTTTTCACATTTGTCACAGTGCTCGTGATACTGGTCACCCATCCGTTATCCATTGAATCTTTTGTGACCTACGATTCAACACTAACTATTTATATTCTGCTCACGATATCTGGCATATTGTTTTGTGCTGCATCAGCATTATTGGCCTATATCATATCGAACTTTGTAGACAGTTCAACGTTGGCCATCGAACTCTTAACTTTTACATTGTCAAGTGTGAGAATCACAAGTTTAGTAACTAAACTCCTGTCACTGATTTCTGTGGATTTCTATAATTACCTGCAGTCAGCTCTCGATGTTGTCAAATGGTGCCTACCAACAGAAATGTTCATTGCAACACTAGCTAGAATGGTAAAAATAACACGCGAACATCAAATATGCTCAACATTCGATGCCTCAAACGAATCAAGCGTTGATTGTAATCGGTGGATTCAACCAGACAAACGATTATACTTGACTTCTTGGCGTTTTGGAGTCCTACAATCTGTGCTGGCTCTAGTTGCACAATGTGTCACTTTGTGCATTGTACTCGCATTCATTGAAAAGTTCATATGGAATCGGTTTAATGGTTTCAATTGTTGGTGTCGACGTTCACCAGATTATAAAGCAATCTCAGCTCAAATCAGAGCCACTAGCGACAATGATGTCGCTCGTGAGAAATCGCGAGCATTAGCATATTATAGTGCTCATCGTGAAGGACATCAAGCAAGACCGCAACCGGCGCTAGCTTGCATCAATGTGAGTCTGTCGTATGACGGTTCTTACAGGGCTGTTGATGACATTTCTTTTATTGTGAATCGTGGTGAATGTTTCGGTTTGTTGGGCACAAATGGTGCAGGAAAAAGCACCTTATTCTCAATATTTGTCAGTGATTTGTTTCCAGATACGGGAACAGTTGTTGCATTCTCGCTCGATTCTTGCCACGATTACAATCGCTACAAGCGTCACATCGCGTTTGATCCACAAATTAATCCTGAGTTTGACATGACACCCCAAGAGGCATTAACGTTGATGGCTATATTGAGGGGTCACAAACCAGAGTACATAGACGAATCTGTAAACGCATGTCTTGCAGCCACCGAATTAAGTGCCGAATCAGACAAGGTCATGCGCAAACTGTCAGGTGGAACGAAACGAAAAATGTCACTCGCTATGGCATTGATTGGTACACCGTCGTTACTGTTGCTAGACGAGCCAACAGCTGGTGTCGATCCAATAGCCCGCCGATCAATTTGGTCGGCTCTTGCCACGCTCAGAACTAACGCCAAAACATCCATAATAATATCTTCACATGCAATGGAAGAATGTGAGGCACTTTGCGATAGAGTGACAATCATGACACGTGGTCATTTGCGTTGCATCGGTACTTTGTTACATTTACAGGGAAAGTATGGTCGCGGTCAACTGATCAAAACTCAATTGCCTGGCCCAAACGAAGTTTCAATCGACAATCTGACTTCAAAATTGCGCCAGAGATTGTCTGCTGCACTTGTTGTTGAAGATATTATGCCAGCTTCTGCAGTATATCGAGTGCCCCCTGAAGCAAAACTCAAACGGTCGATAATTCTAAAAGCATTACAGAGCATCCGATTAGAGAATACTGCTTTCTCAAAACTAAATTATGTGCTCAGTGATGCAACACTCGAAGACATTTTCGTTAGTTTCTCGAAAGAATCTACTGACTAACATCATGGCGTGTTGTTAGTCAGTAGTTGTTGGATTTGTTTCGAAAGTGAAAGCTATGTGATAATTATTAGTCAAGGTCGACGTCGTCAATGGTAACATACAAAAATAGGCTCCTTTATGTCTCAAAGATGATCTTGTCAATCTTATGTCACGCCCACTACGTAGCGTTGAATGTCACTAATTATTGCACTGATTGATTTTCTTAATATTTGTGTCATGACGAAGACTACCGCCATCACCGACTCTCTACACCTTTGCACAGTACATAAACCACAAGAAGTCGACATCGGACGCGAGGGGACGTAGCACAGTGGTAGTGCGCTTGCTTTGCATGTAAGAGGTCTCGGGTTCGATCCCCGACGTCTCCACAAATTTTTGCAATTTTAAAGCTGATTTGTTTCACTAAAATACAAAACCCGATCCAAACTATACCAAATTATCTTTGCAACTGACTGTGTTTTAGATTAAATTTGATCAGCATTGAAGAAAGTTAAAAGGACTCGTGCTATTTCACTTCATTTTCTGTCCTTCAACATTTAACAGCAGTGATCATTGGAAAAAACAGATGGATCATAAACGATGCTTGTTTATTTGCGATCATTACAAAAACGACTAAATGACTAACGAGCCAGTCTCATATGCAGTCGCTCTCAGTTATGAACGGTGCAGCCGAGCATAACAACTGCAGTTGATCTAAAAATTCACACCTTAAGTGCGACTCTCGATTTGTCTCTCACTAATGACTCGATCTCAATCGCAATTCAAGCAATCAATTTGCCCCGTTAATCTGCAGACACGGCCAAATATTCCGATATTATCAACAGTATTATAGCTAATAGATCGAGAGAGAATATGAAAAAGTCCGTGGAATCAGGTTTTGTCAATAAATTTCCAGTCTCTGAGGCTCGAATCGAGCAGACTCCTCCGAAGGCAAAATAAAGCGAGATGAAATTAAGACCAGCAATAATGATACCCGTGGCGAAGAAGATAAATCCAACGCATTGTTTGATTGTGTGTGTCGATAGTGACCTATCAGCTATAGTGATTGCTGCTTGTAAAGTGGCACAAATTGTTCCTAACATGGAGAACAACTTTATATAATAGATTTGTGTAGATTTATCGACCACGTTATAATAACGACTGACCGACGGGCATTCTGTCACCATCAGAATGATCCAAACTGACAAAAATGCAGCAGCCGATGCAATGGCAGTAAATGCTTGCCATTGTGTAGCTCTTCTCAGTGGATACTTGCTTTCAGTTTCAGTGACAGTTGGTGTGGCCTGTGTTGCTGTCGGTGAATTAGGATCGATCGGTTTTGACTTTTTGGCTGATTTCGATTTCACAGATTTAACACTTTTCACCGATTTTGGTGCCATTGTGTAATGTTTATGTGAGCTCTCATCTCAGACGGACTTGTAGAAATATCCAGCCCTCAATTTTCTTCTTATTCCAAAAAGAAACTGGGATTCATACTAAAACTCAATATTAGCTTCTCATAAAAAACAACGTTACATTTGAGTGCATTTGTCACGCGCTGTGAACGACAAATGTGCATTTGTAAAGTTGTTAAGGGACTGAATATCAAGATTGATATTCTAAAGTGATACACATTCAGTTGATTTAAACTCACTGACACACTCATAATAAACATGAGTCTCAATACAGATTTGTTGTTGTTCGATTTAGACCAGAGTGGTCAGTCCATTTTACTATCATGTGTTCTAATGATAGTGTCCATAGTTGTTTGTATGTCTTTATTGATAGCATCATGTGCAGGACATCAGAAAAGATCTCGACCTCGAACACCAGACACCGACACAACACCCCAAACGTCGCCCGATGCAACGCCAAGTAAACCGTCAAGTGACACCACGGCGAGTCCGTCACCCGTAGAGGACACTGTTAAGCAGCTCACGAAGAGTATCAAGAGCGCCAAAACGGCTGGAAATGAATTCGAGCCACAAGCAACAAGCAAAACTGCAACTAATGTGGGCGAAGGAAACACGAAAGCAGGCACTCAAGGCTCAAGTACGCCGGCCAGCGATGCACCGTCCGCTATCACAACGTCCACCAATCCGGCCTCGCCAGTTTCGAGCAATGCTGACGACTCTGACAGTCTAAAAGGAGGCAAATCTACGATGGCCAGCCAAATTTCCGAAGTGATGCGATCAGGTGTGACTAGTGTCGAAGGTTCAGGACTCGGATCAGTGCTTTCACGCGGCCCTCTGTCCACTGTTGACGCTGGCAGGTCCACTATTTCATCAATCAACACCGGCAAATCAGCGTTCGGATCGACACTTGATTCGAGTGTCCATAACAAGTCGAACATTGCTTCGACCACTTCAAAAGTTGGTAGAAAATTCTCACGAATGGGCTCCACGATATCGCGTGTTGGATCAAAAATGTCCACATTAGACTCAGAGGCATCAACACAATCTACACCAGTGTCATCAGCATCGTCATCGGTCGTTTCCTCTGTCAAAAGCTCATCCGCCACATCGAGCGCTTCGAAAGCCAGTCAAGCATCAACTAAAAGCAAATCAAGAACAACCAAACGACCTACGTCGCCTGCTGCAAAAAAATCTGCTGATGAAAAGAAGAAAAAGAAAGATAAATGATCATCGAGCAATAATCATGACGGAGGGAGTGGCAGAATGAAGTTGAAACATTATCGCTAATAACGATTGAAAAATAAATACGTTGATTTAGTTTGGATAGGCAAAACACAAGTAAACAGAAGTAAAAGCGATTTCTCTTTCATGTCAATTTCAATCAACGATCAATGTTGTCAATGCTGCTGATCGTTGTTTTTGGATCACAGACTAAAATCGCTGCGAGAACTTGTTACAGAATCGTTACTCGTGTCCAATCTCATGATTCTCAATTTGTCACGATCAACAAGAACACACGCGGCCTGATTGTTGAGACCACAATAACGCGATGATGAGAATATTGTTATGACTTTGGCGTCACAATGGAATGCGTAACCGTGAGGCACAACTTCGTGCGCTCGAATAATGTGCGTTAAACGATTGAGGCGTAAAAAGTGATAGACGGCTTGATCGGAATAAAAGTAAGCTGTGCCTCGTTTCACGTTTCCAATGAAACCATCGTTAATTATGGGCACCGGTGTGGCTGGTGCGAGCGGCAACTCTTGCGTCGTTCCATTTTGATTTGTTGTTTGGGGAAAATCACGAGTGGTAACATTTAACGTTGTCGATAGAATCGACGGATTCAAGCGTTCCATGTCAATCATGCCAATCAATTCGGCATCGGTTATTGGATCGTTCCATAGAATCTCCCAAGACGCTGGCGATTGATGCTCGGGATTCTCTAGCGGCGTCGGAATGGACCGATTCAATTCCTCGAGATCTTGTATGGTTCGTGGAATGCCGCCATGAGCACAGAATATTCTATCATCCACCACAGCGGCCAGAGGCATGCTATCGAAGCACCTGTTGATGGCCTTCCAAATGGGGCGACCGAATTGGCCGAATTTGGTCTCACATTCGCGCGAGAATGTGTACTGGCGTTGAATGGCAGCAACTTCATGATTGCCACGAAGCAGCGAGAATCTATCGGGTGCAACCACTTTCAATGCGAACAGATATAGCACACATTCGACGCCGTATTCGCCACGATCCACGTAGTCGCCAAGGAACAGATATTGGCCAGTGACACACACCGGCGCCCGAGGCCACAGCGAGCGTTCGTAGCGACGTAAATCACGCAAATTCCCATGAATGTCGCCCAACACAAAGCACGGTGATTGCATGTGCAACACTCGCCGTTCGGCAAGGAATATTTTCTCTGCTTTTTGACATAATTGTGCGATCAAGTCGAAAATTTGACTCTTGCCGGCCGGAATCCACGAATGAATGATTGAGCGACTGTTTAATTCTGGATCTGGTGTCACGATTAGTAGAGTTCGAAAGTGGGATCACATTAGATGTTTAGCTCCTTAATATTGTTTGTGATGATAATAAGAGCGAGATTCATGCAGGAGAGAGAGAGAGAGAGAAACGGGAAATTACATACCTAACGGTGTATTTGTAGACGCAAATTCAGTCTCATTATCATTTCCACTACTGCTGATTGAGTGCTTTATGGTGTCAGGTTCATAAACGCTGGCCTCAACTTGCGCGGCCGTCAATGGTGAGTCGAAGGATGTTTCACTGTTGGTTTGTTGAACGAGTCGGCCGTGCGGAAATCCCGGCTGCGACCAAAAATTTCTAATCAAATTTAATATTCTATAAGCAACACTTGATTGATCGAAGCTCAAATTGGAATTGCGTCGGGCCAAAATAGTCAAACTGTTCATGATTTCTGGGTAACGTAATTCGACTGCATCTACTGCATGGCCAGTGTGAGTGATACGTACCGAGTGTGATGCAACCGTAAATCGTTTGGTGCCACCACGACGACAAGTGCATACACAATGGCGCGCACCACGAGGCCGACGATTGGTCGATGACGACGAACTTTTGCTTCGACGGCCCGAAGACGAGCGCTGACGGGGCTCATCTTCGACACTTGATTGAGTTGAAGAATCGGGTGATGCTGACGCAGGCACAGTCAGTGCCGAGTTCATCAATCGCGAGCTAGACAATGAACTGATCGAGGCATTCGATTCAGTCGACGCAGTTCTTCGAGGCGGAACGGTGCTTGCTTTCTCTTGGCCATGACGTTCTTGCATCGTCAGTCATTTGAACGTCGCTCTGAAGAAATATTACACCCAATCAACTACTGAATCAGTGACGCCATGGAAATTTTCAATAAAGCACGTGATCTAGTGATCTTGATGGCTATAGTTTTTATGAATCAGCGCTTATTGCTATGACAAATACCGTATAAATCTTCAATTGCCTTTCATACACTTGTTTATAATAAATATTAACACACGAACTCGCAACAACGACCATTGTTATAAGCAGTTATAGATATTGAATCGCATTGACCAGGGGAGAGAATAACTCAACAGAACGAAATCGAAAAGTCAAGAAACGGAGATTCATGTGACCTCTAACGACAACAATTCTTTTCATCACCGCGCTCATGCTAATCTGCATTCTAGACCCGAGAAATGTATGCAGTCTCTGCCTGATGCTGCTTTGCATAGTCGTAATGATATTTTTAATGATCGAATTAATAAACTATATTGGTTCGCATTAAGCGCCCATCGAGCTAGCTGTGTCAGTTTTATATCGACACACTGGAAACATTTGTTTGAAAATACATTTGCTGCATCGCTACGTCTATCCGTAATTGAGTGTTCTTTTTTTGAATCAATCTTATTCTGTTTTGAATTGATTCAATTATGACTTATCTCAGATGAGTCGTTCTCAGAAGACGACGATGACGAAGAACTTGACGGCGATGTGAAAATCGAAATCAACTGTTGCTCTAAATCATCATCGTCATCGACATCAGTAGCGTTTGATTGCTCGTTCTTTGGCCATGTCTCGTCGACGATAGTCGCATCAGTATTTCCTTGCCGCACTGCATCTTCGAGATTCCTTGTGGCGTCAGTGACCTCAGTGCCGAGACGTTTTGCATCTTTCGTATCGTGTCGTGTCGTTTGCTGCTCTATGTCGTTAGCTGCACGAAGGCGAGTCAACAGAACAATGTTGTACAGAAAAATAATGCGCTGACGTTCTCGTAACGGATAAAAGAATGCGCACGTAACTCGTCGCCAACGATTGAGATAAACCTTGAGAAAGTCCATCGAGACGTAGAGTAATATGAAAAAAATTAGCAAAAAATAGAAACTAATTGGCGTCACCAGAGCTATAGGCAAACAAGGCTCGTTCGTAGTGACCAGATCGAGTTCGGTGTCGCTATTCACTTGTCCTATGATTGAGCGCACAAAGCGAGCCATAGAACCGTCGCCACCAACGCTGACATTGAGCTTGTGATGTCCCTGCTGATGATAAGAGAGACCAGCGTGTTGTTTGATGGATTCCAACAAGGAAGTCACAATGTCATCAACATAAAGTAGACCGACAAGTGGCACCGACAACCACAACAGAAAGCATAGAGACGAGCGCAATTGTTTTTTCTCGTCAGGTGTATTCTGAGTGCAATTGAACGTGGAATCAACGTAACTTTGACGCTCGTCGGTGTTCAGCGGCAACACAGTCGGTTTGGCCAATATCATGCGACGTGCGTCAATGTCTCGAAAGTATTGCGTAATGTAGAAATTGTCAAACGTAAAATGACGAGTGTAATTCATGTGATACCAAATTGAGCGAAACAAAATCACGCCAAACATAATGGAATTGAACAATTCAAACACGAACAATGCGCGCTCAATAAGAACGTCTCGCATTTCGTATTGTCGATGAATGTAATCAATGAGATTCTCGCCCGTTTCGAACGCTTGTCGGCTAAAGTTAGACAGTTTAAGCGAAACTGATATCTGTTGTTGCTGTTGCGAACCGAGCACTTGGTCGGTGAAATTAGCCAATCGTTGATGGACAACATCAAACACTTGTCCATAGTCTGTGACCAAAGCGTGTACTGTGCCTTGTGACACATCGGGTGCCTTGCATGTGTCACTGATCCAATCGCACGATGACGCAATGGGTCGACAAAATATAGGCGACAGGAAAGCAAGAAAACCAAGCGAATCGCGACAATGAGCAATGACAGTCTCGGCTGCATCGAGACATAATTTGACCGAGAGACGCACAACCGACTCGCACGACAAACGATCAGTTATTGCAGTGAGAGTGGAGGTAATTGGAATGTGTCGATTACCTGATGAATCATTGTTGCCACTGATTGTGAAATTAGCCTCAAATGCAGTCCGACGATCGAATCCGATGCTCGTGCTCACATTGAGCATTTCGAGTGGAGGAAACAATTGCTCAATTGTTTTGTTACTGTTGTCGGTCGCATTGGTCACAATGGCTCCACTGATCATTTGCTGATTAAGTGTGGACAACATCAATGACAATGAGCGTGTTTGTTGCTTCAAGTGAGCCAACGAAACACTAAAGTCTCGTGTACCAAGTACATCTAGAATAGGTGCAAATATCAAGTGTGCGTGCTCATTGAATTGACGCAACGCGAGCTTAAAGGTGCACGCAATGGCACTTGCACTTTCGTAAATATTGCTAGCAATATTCGTTATCGGTTGGGCTAAAACTAATGCCAGAATGTGAGTTAGTAAGCGATTTTGGATGCACATTACAACGGTCGGTGGCATACACAATGCTAATATTGCACGCCATTTGATTAGCGCAACAAATGATAATCCAAAAAGGGTTAAAGTCCAATAATGGAGTGGAGCACCTGGCAGTAACAGGTGCCAATTGAACAGAGTGGCCAAAAATCGATCATACGGACTGACAATAAGTTCCCACAGAATAAAACCAACGGCGACTCCATAAGCGAATCTCAATATTGAGCAAACAATCAAGAGCCAATTGTGTGTAAGCCATTCATAGGATCTATGAGTCCACGTCGATAGAACACGCGCGAACTTAGTTGATAACGTAACAGGCAATCGTGAAGACGACGATGCATCATGACGAGATGCGTCCAAAGCTGGCCAGTCGTCCGAGTCGTTAGCAAGAGTCGCATCGTGTGATTCGATATCTGTTTCGCTGATAGATTGATCCGAATCAGAGTGAACAGAATTCGGTAATCTTGAGTAGCTAATGCGTTTCATTCAACATGTAATAAATATGTGACTTGTTTCTCGAATTCTAAATTGTTTCAGCTGTTTGTTTGAAAGCCGCCGAAATTTGCTGGCACTGTTGATGCCAATCCTAGCTCTTGGCCAAGTGTCGAATGAAAGCATACTTGTTCGCACTAGAATAATTGATAATAAAGATGAAAAAAAATGTCATCCCATGTATTGATAGTATCGAATTTGTCAAGTTAATTGATAGGACTTACAGTGTAACACAGTTCATACAATATAGAATAAACCAAGAATAGAATAGAATCCTGAGAAGTTGTCTGTTTGGTTCATTACGTCAAGTCAGTGTAGAGTCAAGAGGATGCCAAGAGCCTGGTCGTCACCTGTACATTGATGACTAGACCGCACATAAGAGTCAATAAGATAGCCTCGACTTAGAAGATCAACTGAACATGAGCATTCTTCGAGGCGTCAGTCGTTTTGCACAATTCTTTCTCAACTAAATTAGTCGATCGGTGCACTTTGTAATTGAGTTTTTCAAATAAATCACGTGCTCGTCAATGAAATGAGTACAAAGACAAATAGAGATAGTGAAAGAATTAAAGAGTTTTTTGTAGTTCTAACCCAAAATAGCGTGTCCAATTACGTGTACTTATCGCGTTATTCCGATAAGTAGTCACACTTGAACAATTCAATTTTTCACGTACAATCGTCGGTCGTTAGGTAAGAATTAGCTTGATTTAGATGATTGTGCTGTAGTTTGATTGTTGCAATTAATTGACGCACACGCACACAACTGGTCGCCGTCATGTCGATGGCAGCACGCATCGATTTGGATGCGAAATCGTTGACAGTGTTACGCAAGAAAGGTTACCACATAATGAAGCGCTTGGCTTCGGGTGCATTCGGTCACGTGTACTCAGCAATCAAGCGACGGGCGAATCGAGTTGACGAAATGTCGGCCGTCAAAGTGATGGACCTTGAGAAGTGTGGCGAAAAGTTTAAGCAAAAGTTTTTGCCTCGCGAATTGTCCGTACTAATTCAAGTGAGACATCCACACGTCGTCAGAATATACGACATATTTCGAATGTCGGGCAAAATATTCATATTCATGGAGTTTGCACCCAACGGCACAATAGGCGATTATATTAAGCGTCACGATGCACTCAATGAGACACTAGCACGCAAATGGTTCATACAAACAGGCAAAGCGCTTGAGTATTGTCATTCCAAGTTTGGCATTGCACATCGTGATATTAAAGTGGACAACATTTTACTGGACACTACAAACAACGCAAAATTGACCGATTTTGGTTTTGCACGCATTGCGTTCGACACAAAGACGGGCCGCTTAAATTTGAGCGAGACATTTTGCGGCACACTGCCTTACTATTCGCCCCAAATATTGGAGAAACGACCATACAATCCATTCAAATCAGACGTGTGGGCATTAGGTGTTGTTCTCTATGGCATGTTGAACAATAAATTCCCGTTTAGATTTAAAGATTTGCGCCGAATGTTGCAATTGCAAAAGTCGCGCGTGTGGCGCTTTCGTGATGATCGTGAAACCAAAATCAGTGCTGCAGCGAAAGATTTAATTCGAATCATGTTTGAGCCAGACGAATCGCACCGACCAACAATGGACATTGTTATGAATCATCCGTGGTGCAATCCGCAGTCAGCACAACAACAATCAGCAGTCAGTCACAACAATGATCAATCAGCGAGTGCAGCAGCGCATGCAACGGAAGCGTCGGCCAGTACGTCATCGCGTAAGAACGACGACGCCTCTCAATCGCATTCGCCTCACACAGGCCAATCGCACGATTCGTACGCTTCAGCATCGCACTCTGGCTCTGGCAGCAAAAAAGCGTCAGCCGAAACAAATGTCTAATGATGATTTAATGGTGAGCGTGCAAGCAGTAAATATTGCATGTCGTCATCAGGGCACTGTTGTCAATAACACGCTTGACATTGTTTGTTCGTTTGTTTTTCGTTCTTTCAATTGTTTCTTTTATTGTTTCGATGATGTACGTCTTGCTTGGTGGTGGTGGTAGTGGGTGTGGCCGTCACAGTGGGTCCGTGCGGATCAGGATAGGGAGTAACCGCCGGTCTAGACGTTTCGTACTCGCTGTAATGGAATATGTGCTCAAAGTCAGACGGAACCACAGATATGGACGGTGGACTCATTGTTTTACCATGAGCTCCACTGTCTCGTTTCAAATCTTTTGCAATAATTGTCTTGATTGCGGGCTCCTTACTTCTGATCTTGTCGCTTGTTTTCATCATAAGCTTCGGTTTTAATTTGTTCGTCTTTTTACCTAATGTACCTGTTGCTGTGGGTGTCGCTTTTGCGCTCGGTGTTGGAACTGCCACTGGTTGACGTTGATGCTTGTCTTTGCTGACAATTTTGCTCACTTTTGGACCTTGATATAGAGGCTGCGATTTGTGCATGAGCGAGATAAACCGAGGAAACAATCGCACATACATTGGATCGCCGATTCGTGTCGGATCACCGTTTCCAGGTATTCGATCCTCGATAATTGCTTTTGATGTCACGGCTTTGCTCACTGGGATTCGTAATGCTTTGGTGGCCGTGTGCGATGTGCTGCTACTGTCATCAACACTGGTTGCTGTTGCATTGGTGCTAGTGCTCGCTTTGTTGCTGTCGCCGGGCGTCACTGAGCTTGAGCCTGTATTTTGACTTTGAATCTTTTTCGTGTTTGTGGAAACAGCTTTTTTACCTTTCGCATGTGTGGTAGGCATAATAATTACGGTACGCGACGAGGCACAACAAGCACAAGTACAAACGCACGTACACACACACACACACACACACACACACACGCACACACTTACACTTGCTGTACTACGTCACAAGATTCAGCGCGAACATTCAGCATAAAGTAAAGGCAATATTCAAAACTATTGTATTGAAAATATCGTCACAATTTAGCTTTAATTCATCTATCACGTGCCCTTAGTGAACTCGACATGTCTACAGAGATGACCTAAAGATTAATTTGACCTAACTATTTATTTGAATATCAAATAACAAATCACACTTACACTTCAACACATTCAATGACAACGGATGATTCGCCATTAGGTAAAATTCATGCCTTTTATCGATGCTAATGATACCAGAAGCCTAGAATAATTGATGCTAATGTAAATTTGAAATTGATCGTCGATAGATGATGTCGATAGCTTGCGCCACTGGTAGCTGCATTGGTTTTAGACACCGCTATGTCTGTCGTCGTCGTCGTCGTAAACAAGGCATCACCAATCCAAGCAGTTGTGTCATTTTTTAACGCCTCTAATTGTTCCAAATTGTTTATTGCTGTCGGCTTGGGCGGATTCATTGCATCGCTAAATACTTCGACTTGCCTCGCTGGATGCGGGGCTTCGTTGAGTATGGCATCTTCATTGAGTTGCAATGAAGATCCGTTATCTCTTTGAAGTGTGGCTCCACTGGCTAATATGTCGCTAATGAATGTGTAAATGATAGCCATCACGAGTATCGGCTTTGTACCGACAAACCAATTCCGAGTAACCATTTCTATAGATATATAGTGAATTAGATGTATGTTGTTAGATTAAGCAACAAGAATTTGTCGTTGAACGATCGTCACGATCCGTTAAGTTTACCGCCAGAACCTCGTGAGCTTTCTCACAGTTTTTATGCTCGACAGTGTCGACACACACGCACGCACACAAGCACACACATGCACACACAATTAGAGAAGCCACAGCTTCATTAGCTCGCCTACTAATCAGAGGATATGATTTATTTATCTTTGTCTCCACGTTTTCGTTTCTTTCGTCTCTTGTTATTGTGGTGTTTATGTTGCTGCTTCTGTTGTTGTTGCTGATTATATGCTCTGTTATCTTGAGGGGATCCGCTGACTGTTGTTGTTGTCATGAATTCGTTGGGTAAGGGTGGCGGTGGCGCTCTAGTGATCGGCTGCTTGCCCGACACTACTTGTTGTGGAGTTTGTGGCGGAGCCGACGGAGTGTAGACTGTTTTCGTTGCGGTCAGTGGTAGCGGAATTTGTTGAGTCTTGTTGAGTTCACGAGTCGTGATTGCTTGATTGACGTTCGGAGGCGCACTGGATGCACCAGGACCGCCGTCCTCACTTTTGTGATTGGCGGCAGTCAAATTGGGTGAAGGCGTGTGTGTGGTTGTCGTTGTGGTGGGTGCGCCCGTATCGGTAGCTTTGCCATGGTCAAAGTTCGTTTGAACGATGCCCTGATTTGTTTGAATATTTGGAGATGGATGTTGTTGCTGCTGTGCCGGTGTTGTTGCTTTCATCAATCCCTCGGGGGATGCACTGCCCGGGCCACCTGATGTTGTTGTTGCGGTGCCCATGATTCCTGTAGACTGTGCTGTGCCACTACCGGATATCGTGTTGTTCTTATTCTGAGCTGCTTTGGTGCGCAATATCTCAAGCATGACCAACTTTGGATGCTCGTCAATGAAAAACTGTGGCACCGTCACCAATGTGCCGTCAATGTCTACATCGACCATGTGTACAGAATTGTAATTGAACAGTTGCTTCTCGAACAGGATTAATTGATTCATGAAGCCGTTGTTAGGTCTGATCACAGGTCTTTGATTGTAACAATAATTGAAGGCACTTTTCAGATCCATACGTTTGTGTTTCATGAGATACGCAATCACAATGGTTGCTGAACGACTAACTCCCGCCAAACAATGAACTAGAACGTGTCCATTTTTTGAAACAACTTCGTGAATGCGATCAACCACTGGATCTAAATATGGAAAAATGTTCGCTGAGTTATCATCTTCGACTGCCACTCTCAATGAATCAATGTCTTCCCAAAAAGGTGCTTCAGTCGTTGTGTTGACCACATAATCGATGTGGTTCTTGCGAAAATTTTCGCGCGTCATTCCGCCAACACCTGTTAAGAAGACATTGTCAGTGATACGTGACATGGCCGCGAACGCCGGCTGCAATAGCAATTGGAAGTCGGATGATTGTTGCTGCTGCTCTTCTTTTTTGCTGATATCTTTGTTTGTTTTAGATTGTTTATGTGGTCGTTTAGTTTGTTGCTGCTGTTGTTGTGGTTGTTGTTGCTGCTGTTGTTGTTGCTGCTGTTGCTGCTGCTGTGGTGGTGGTGGTTGTTGTTGTTCTTTTTTGGCTTTACTACCCAACTTGCCAGGATTATATCTCGAGGGCATCTAAATTAGGACAATTCGAGCTAGTGACATTCGAGAGAGATTAGATGATAACGTGAAATGGTTAAAGTCAAAAGGTGTACTATAGACAAACTAGAATGTTATTGAGTCGAGACAATGAAATACATACCAAATGTTCGTAGCGTGACAGACAATAGAATGCAATCAATATAATAGGATAAACAACTAGGTTGGTGTAAATCAAAGATTTCACTAACGTGTAAACGATCGTATGTGGCGTGTATGCGATGCTAAATTTAATTCGATTGTAAGCATAGCGATATTGATCCTGAGGAAAAGCTGACGATGTGACAATTTAAGTAATAAAAAATTAAACTCTCCGGTTAAATGACCATGAGAATCGTCGTTGAAGACAAAATAATAATGTCACCACCAGACTTACCTCTATCGTCACCCAAGTGCAAGTATGATATGTGTATCAATATTTGCATATACAAAATTATTCCAATGATGGCGTAACGACGATTTCGCAAACTGGCTGCGTAGTAATTGAAAGACACATTAATAAGCAATATTGCCAATATGAGTGATTGATTGAGTCCAATCCAATCGATGGTGATGAATCGGTGCTGCAATAGTTCCGATTGATTCGGATCCAAACGATCTGAGCACTGCTCAAAGAAGCCTCTGCAATCGTTTGATTTCGCAATATTGCACGCGATTAGAATGAACACAATCACAACAAACCAAATCAACGTTAACACTGTTTGAATGCCGCTAACAATTTTAATTTGTGTCTCCAACATTGGCCTGAGCTCACACGAGCACTACACCATCGTTGTTGAGCGCCACATAATACGCTTTCAAAATTGAAGGAAAAGAGAAAACGATGAAGCAGAATCATATCATTATTGTCATTGATACGCGCTTGGTCACGAGCTCTGTTATGATTGAATCCAAGGGACACAGATTTGTAATTCACGAGAACTTTCTGTTAGTTAGATTTCCATTCCTATGAATTGTGTACAATTTCAAGAGTTGTTTCATCAAATTGCAATGTCAAAGAATAGATTTGACAATATGACCCGACGAAAGCAATAATTTGAATCGAAACTAACGCAATGAAAAATCTTCTAAAGCTCTTCTTCTGCTCAAATGAGCCGCGCTCATCTTAAGGCAAAAATTGAAAGCATTGAAAAGCCGAGAGCATTTGGTGATTCATGTGTGGTGATTTTATTTGCTCGTTGGCATCAAGTAAGCTGAAATGCCCGATTTGGTAGCACTGTCCAGCAAAGGCGACACCTGACTTGCTTTTTTAGCTGGCTGCATGTAAGCAGAGAAACTTGACTGCTGCTTGGCAGCAATAGGGGCTTTGCTTGAAATTGTGGTGCTGGATGTTCTGTACTCAGAATTGGGAGCCCCAAAGAGTGCTTTTGAAAAGCCGACACCACTGACAGCGGTAGGCTGTTGTTTTGCTCGAGCAGCACTCGGTGCTTGTGTGACTGCTGTTGGAGGTGCAATCGAGTAACGCTTTAATCCTGGACTTTGGGGTGGCGGAGTCACATTTCTGTTGTAGCGAGAAGCACGCGACAATCGCGGCAAATTGGGCGCCACTAATTTCGATTTTCTCTTGTGACGCGTCGCTCGTTTGATCTGTCGTCGTTGGGGCGACCGGCGCCGAGTTGGCGCTGCTGTACGCTCGATGCTGCCTCGCTCGTCGTTCTCGTGTCCGCTCGATGTGTGTGTGTAGTCGTGGGTGTCGAGCAGCAATCGATGTTCGCGATCCCTTTCTCGTCGCAGGTACGCTAACCGTTCGCGCTCGAGACGCTCAAGTCGATCAAGTTTTTCTAATTTTTTCAAATTTTCTAATTCTTCGAGACGCTCGAGCCGCTCTAAGCGCTCTTTTTCTATTATCAACTGTCGCTTTTTGCGTTCTCGTCTACGTCGCTCCAATTCTTCAATGCGTCTTCGTGCTTTAGCTCGACTCCGGCGCTCGCGTTCGTCCTCAACCACGTGCTCATCCGCGGCTGCTTGTTGCTTTTCGTCGCCACTATCAGCGTCCACTTCAGCATCACCTTGGTGTTTATTGTCGTCATCGTCCTCTTTTTCTGTTGCAGGTTCCCTTGCATGCTCGTCGGCCGTAAAAGAGGACACTTCATTTTGTTGACACAAACAAATGCACCAACAAAGGCAAATAATAACTAATATTGCTACCGATACTGCAATGCCAATAAGCACATATTTGTCGCGTAATGTTTCAAGTAACGACTCCCAGAAGCCCATTGTGTTAGTAAGTTTCGTCTCGATGATATTGAGACGACTTGGTCTGCCTGTTGCTGCTGCTGATGATGCTGATAGCTGGCTTTGTTCTATTAGCGTTGATAGCACACAAGTGCACCGTTCAATTCACGTGCTATAAATATCGAGATATTGTGATGTTCTTGTCGTTCATGTTGCCGATTTGAGTGTCACAATTTTCCACGCAAAACGTTGAGCAAGCAAAATATTCCAGCAGGTTCGTGCGTAATTGGCGCCAATTACTCATGATTGATGCTCGATTAGGCGAGCGCCAAAATGTGGCCCGTTTCGCTTTGCTTTGGCTTTGGCTGCCTCGTGCACGCTTTTGCATGCTTGGCTCGTCGATTGAATACAATGAGCGCACTTGGCGCCATCTCAATTCCTCGTAATAGGTCAAACCAAGCAGAGCGCGCCTCAATGAACAGAATGACATCCATCCACCGATGGCGATGTATTTGAACATAAACAAGTAGCTCAACGCCGAGTCGGACGCCTCGGCCACAATTCCTGCTCCGTACAGGCCCACCAAGAGCAGAGAGCACGTGCCAACGAACATGTCGATTCGGTTGTGACGCCCAACACAACAATCGAGCAGCCAGCAATGATGGTCGAAATCTTGAATGCACCTGTTGCACGTTCTGCAGTGCCGACTGCGTGGACGTCGAATGCAACGACAAGAGTGGCACATCAACTTAACTCTTTCGATCGGTTCTAGTTTCATGATTGCATACTTGTCGCTATCTTCGTATTGGTCGAAAAAAGAGTCGGCATTTGATGTCGGCTCAATAGCACTCGACTGTTTGTTCAAGTTCCTTGCTGCTTCGTTGCTGCTTTCTTGCTTGTGCACGTGCGGTGTGTTACTTGAGAAATCAATTAATGGTTGATCCGTATTGGCACGCTTAGAGCTTGCAAGCGATAGCAATACGTTCATGTATTGCACAGTGTTTCGATTCAAATAGCCAGGGTCTTTGTGTGCAGCTCTGCACAAGAATACAACACACACGAAGCTAACCATAATGAAGCTCGTTTCCATGAGCCATGAATGCTGCTCATACGAGCCATTCTCTAATGGCAGCCACCATAAGATGAGGAGCAACAAATCAATTAATGTCAATGATTTTGGCCCACAACTTGTCCATATCCAACTGATTGTGTTGCGTGTGTCAGCTATGTAAGCTCGCAATAAGACACGATTATAGTGATTGCGAGTTTTGTGTAGCTTCTTTCGATTATCACTGTGGTTGTGTTTAGTTGGCATCAACTTTGATGCCAATTTGCGAGCTAACCTTCCGTTGCCATTCAGTGCAAGTGCATCAAAATTGGTCGAATGCCATAAAAGTTTTATCATATAAACTTTGTTATACACAATTGCAATGTCCAAAGGAAGACATGGTTCGCCGCTCGTGTGGTTGTTTGAGGTGCTGAGTCGTTTGTGTGAATTTCGATTAGCCAACAGGTTGTTTGTGTCGTGGTCGTCATCGTCGTCGTCAAT
The DNA here is from genome assembly GCA_019968535.1 of Fragariocoptes setiger. Classification (NCBI taxonomy): domain Eukaryota; kingdom Metazoa; phylum Arthropoda; class Arachnida; order Trombidiformes; family Phytoptidae; genus Fragariocoptes; species Fragariocoptes setiger. The sequence continues at coordinate 28,791 of JAIFTH010000132.1, read as the reverse complement.
GACATTTCGACGACTAGATTGTGTGCCTGACGCTTGATTGTTCGGCGGCCGGCTAAGTATATTGACGAGCGAATCTTCAATGGTCACAATAAGATGTGCCAAATCACGGCAATCATTGCGTACAGCCCAGTGCAAAACATTGAACCCTTTGACGCTATCTATCAATCGATAATCGGCGCCCAAATTGATGAGGAACAATGCGGTTTCGCTGGGTCTTGCACCCAACGGCCGATGGTCACTGATGCTTGCATCGGTCCAACTTGTTTTAGCTCCTGTAGCACCAACTTCTAGTTGGCGTGTAAATGCACAACGCATGAGCGCAGTCTTGCCGCCTGAATCACGTGCATCGATTTCTGCTCCGGCCTTTACTAATGCAGCTATTGACTCAAGCGCTCCGTTCCAAGCAGCTAAATGCAATGCTTGCGGTTTGTCTAGACTTTCATCGTTGGCACCGATTCTGGGAGATACCTTCTCTTCGCTCGTCAAGTATTCAATCAGATCGTAACGATTATTGATTGCTGCCCAATGAATGACACACAAGCCTCGTGCATCGCTTTCGTGCAGGATATCGCGACGCCGTTTTGTTAGCGATGCCGTTGATTTGAACCGACTAACGAGCTTTCGAAGATCATCGACAGTATTGCCAGATTTTGGGTGCGTGAATTGTTGCCACGATATTGTATTAGCATCGTTGAGTGCTGAAGGTACATTGTTCCGGTTGCTGACAGATGACCGATCAAGCGAAACGATCGATTTCGATTGTGCCTGGTCTTGCTCAGAGCTCTTTTCCAAGGTTCTATAACGTTTACTTGATGCCATGAAACAATTCCAGCCTGTGTTATTGGTCTGATTAAAACTACTTCGTTGCCGACTACTATGGAGCATAAAATAGTTTTAAAAAAAATAAAAAAAGCCAATGCACGTGACGATTCGTGTTCTGCTCAATTGGTTTTTCTTTTTCGATTTTTGTCTTCCAATCGTCGACGTTCTACGATCTCTTGCTGTCGCTCTAACTGTCTCTTGAATTCGTCAATATTTTTCTGGTGATCTAATGGTAGATTTTTCGATGTTAAGGGTGGTAATTTGTCGTAGTCTGAAATAGAGCGCACTGGCCACCGTCTGTTTACAATGTCAAAATATGTTTCACTTTCAGCGTACAACTTGTCTGCATCTAATTGAGGACCACCCAATGATTCTATACTCTTTGAACTTTTATTTTTTATATTCAGCACAGCCGGCTCGATCGGATTCGATTTTACTGTCACAGATTGTTGCTTCAGAGAACTTGGTTTATGATCTAAACTTTTGGTTGTAGTTGGCTTTTTTTGCCCACTCTTCGACTTTATAGATTTCATTTTCAAATAATTGTTTGAGCTTAACAGGTATGCATTTTCTTTCGAGATAAACATTTACAGTTCACGGACATGTAACAGCATAACTCTACTGATTATAGCTTTACCGGGACATTTGATATGATTGTTCCTCCTAAACTTACTGATACGATCCATTTCAGTGAACGTGACTTTTTCTCTAATATGTGTGCGTCTTGATCAAGTTAGATTTCACTGATTGTGTCACAGATTGTTGTTGCTTTAAACTAAAACTATAACTACAACTACAACTACAACAATGGCGCTGCTCAAAAATCAAGACAATATAACCAAGAGGCTCCAATCGGCGCAAAGTAAAACAGCAACGGCAATTAGCTCGATGGTGTCAACAACATTGAGCCCACAAAGGGAGCTACTGAAAGGAGAAATGGATGAAAGAAGAAATTCGCCTACTCCATCGATGATTGATGCTATAGAATCGCCCGATCGGATGACCGCCAATGTTACACAGATTATGCAGCGCTGTATTGCCTCATCGCAATTGGATCAGCTCACAAAGATACTTCAAGATAATCCAAGTATTGATATCAACAGAAGAAATGGAAAAATAGGACTAACTGCACTACATATTGCAGTGAATGAGGGTTCAACACTACAGACTATTCAATTGTTGCTCAACTATGGTGCATCTATTGCATTGAAGAATCGTATGGGTTGGAGCGCATTAGATGACGCAATTTATTTGTATAGAAAAAGCATGCTGGCTACTACTACCACTACTATGATCGGTAGCCAAGAAAAATCAAAAGATAGTGAAAAACTGACAGGACTTGAGAAGAAGACCCTATCAAAGGCACCCCAGTCAAAGCATTTGATGCGCATTATCCGTTTGCTATTGGACAATCTCAGGTATAGAATGCGAGAAGATCTTGCATTTGATGCCTCAGATTGTGTGAAATTATATGGTTTGTTAAATCAACAAGAGGAAAATTTCATTTTGACCCTTCAAATTTCTCAGCAAGCTTCCAGTTATCGCACATTCAGTTCCGCTATAAGATCTTTGTTTTCAAAAGAGGAACCAAAAGATAAAGACACCGTTATTCGAGTCACCAAAATTGGCACCAACATTAGAATTGATGTAGGATACGTTGAGTGCTGCATGTCACGAATGAGCTTTGTTTTCAACAGTAATCTGGGCGAAAAATCATGCCTATTTGCGTTATACCATGACAAAAGATTGTATGAATATCTATACAAAGAGACTATCGAATTATGTGAATCAAAACACTCGAAGAGGCATCGCAATTACGATTTCGTTATTAACGAATATTTGGCGTCAGTGTTGGAACAAAGTCTCATTCGCCGCGTTATCAATTGCAATGAAATACAGATTGGTCAGAGTCATCGCATGAAACTTGCATCGTTGATCAAAAACAACGATTTATGGTCGAATGGTTTCACTAGATTAGAGTTTTACGAATTTAGCGACCATAACTCGTGTGTAGCTCGAAGATCGATCGAGAATCGAACGGTGACAGTGCGCCTTGTAAAAAAAGATCGAGATACGAGTGAATCAACTCCAATCATTGCAAGCAAGCAGATTTGTTTCCGTGCCAAACTATGTCCAGAATTCCCTATCAGCGCTAATTGGTTGTTGCAAATTTTCAATAATATTAAGCCTTTTAATGTAGTTCTAAGCAGAATGATACAAAATACTGACAAATTACTGAACAGAATTTTACCGGACGGCAGGGGATTCCCTGTGAAGATTAGTGATATACCAATTGCTGATATCAACGACAATGCTGACAAAGACAGCGAGAATCAATACCTTGATATCAGATTGTTGAATTTTCGTCAGCTCTCGAGTTCAACATTCAACGATATGTCGATATTTAGCATCCCTGAAGATTATTTAGAATCGGAAAGTGAAGGATCTGTCGATTCAAAAGGAAGAGAAACGAGTTGTATCGAAAAGTTTGCTAACAATTGGAGCTTCCATACGATCATTCATCGTATGCTGCAGCAACAGCAGCAGAAACACTCAACTTCAATTCACGAAACAGGTAAAGCAGCGAAACCGGTACAGAAAACTTGGCGCAAACACTCACTTGATCTTGATTCAGCCACTCACTAATTTACCGATCAAGGGGTTAAAAGTCACGTTCTGAAGCAGTTACGCAATAAAGTGAATGATATAATGAACGGCTAGCAGAGAACACACGAACGACTTGATTAAATACCTTCTTTAAACAGTTCAATGGACGTTAGACTTGTCATATCGAAAACAGGTTCTATTGATGAGATTCTCTCGAGTTACGGACCAATGTGATCATCCAGAATACATCGAGAACAAAATTACATTATTGCACTTGGTGCGTCCAGACGATTTCACTCATATTCAGCAAAAGTCAAGTGGAGAATCCGGGAATCGAACCCGGGACCTCATGCATGCTAAGCATGCGCTCTACCAACTGAGCCAATTCCCCTGACGAAAAGCTTTGACCACGTCGGTGAATTATTGACGAAATACACGACCCTTTCTTGAAAAGACTCTTGATGATCACTCGAGTCGTTTGGGTGCGTCTTGAGTCTGGCAGTGTTCGAGTACGCATTCCCGCAATTCATCAATGATCTTCATTTCACCTCTTCGATTTTGAACATCTCAAAGACTTATGCATCGGCGTTGGACTCTTCTGCGACATTGGATTGAAAAATTTGATTGGCCGCAAGCTCTTCTTGCTTTTCTCTTTTCGGCGTTGACTTTTGTTTGACTTTAAGCTCGGTTTACTCGACTCTTTTCGGCTTAGACTCTCGCCCAACTTGATCGAACCCGACTTAGTTTGGCCGCTCGATATCAAGCAACACACAGCGGCGCCTATCACTACAACTATTGCAATTAAAACTGCAATTAATGAAAAAATGATCAACGAACTAGTGTCGGCGTTGTCGCGCACATTTGGTGGGCTTTTAGGTGGATAATCAAGAGGAAATTTCTTCTCTAGTTCTGATATCCATGCCTTGCTGTCGATTGAGTAATATCGATCTTCCACGTAGAATGGTGGCGATCGCTGACCGTACAGGGCACAGGCTCGAGTTTCTATCACTTGATCACTGTCACTGAAGAATTTTAGTGACGAACAATTAGTTACTCTCGTGGGCTTGCATGATTGTGAGCGTATTGTATCGAGTAAAGAACCAAAAGTGGTTCCCGTCTGCATGTACAGCACTCGGGGGATGCTTTAGATTGGGTGTCATTGAGTAGCCGGTGTACTTCGTCATGATGTCCTGATCATAACTATGCAGAGTGTTTATCAAACCTATGATGAAAATGTCAAAAAGACATGAGATATTGAAATTAGAAATCCATGATCAAAAATGGATCGATCGAGCCTCAATAGATTGGAAATTCACCAAAGAATGTTGCAATCTTCTTACATGGCGCCCAATCTGTCATATCGTCTGGTAAGATTGCAGAGACATTCGCAAGTTTGGGTTGGTCGGTCGAACAAGGCAGTGTGCAATTCAAAATTTCCACCTGTTGAGTGCTAGGCAGATTCCAAATGGTGAGTAATTTTGTGTCGTTATCATAGGTAGTAATGGCGCGCACATTCTTGCCAGCCACTACTTTGTAGATCGCTGTGTCCGTGCTCAATTCATTTTGATTCTTAGGATAATCAACATTTTTTACGATTGGCCATTTTAGCACATAAGCTCTGTTCGATTCAGGAAGCTTGTCACTGGGCAAGCAGGGCAAACAGAACAGAAACAATTGGCCTGAGTGAATCATCACCGAGGAGACAGGGCCATGATTCATTGGGGTTCTCATAGCTTCGAGAGAATTAGCGTCGCCTGTTACACTCGGACAATTGCCTTTCTTAGTGGAATTGGGTTGCAGTGAGCCAATGTCATAATCGCCATAGTTGTGAGTAGAAGCTGCACGGGTCGGTAGTTTGCTGTACGGGTCGGTCGAATTAGATGAGTTTTGAGCAAATCCACCTGCCTCTACGGTCACTATAGATGCTCGATGGAATTCCATCAACAAAAATTTTGTCCCAGTATCATTGAAATAAAACTCAGCACGAGCACTCGGAGACATGCCCGTTTGAATCTTCACGTACTTCATGCCAACACATTTAACATCATTCGTTAGCATGCGTGATGCGCCTTTTATCTCATTAGGGATTTCAAAGATAGGGGTTTGTCGTCGATCACATACATTAGTTTGCGCAATAGGCTCGTTGATGGCATTCTGAAGAAATTTTCTCTTTGAGTCACCGACGTTCGGTATGTGGCAAACGTGAAGTCGCTGGCAACTAAATTATGTCTCACTATATTTCTATATAAGGTGTCTTTCTTCGGTGGTAACGGATGGGTAGTTGAAAATTTTTTCTCACCGATGACAACAGTGACATTACAGTTTGATGCATCACAATTGATGTCCGTGACATCGTTCACGTATGGCGCTAGCAAACATGCTTTTTCAGCTTCCAGATAGTACGGTTGAGTATGAGCCATCAAATGAGGTCGACACTCAACGATAATCTGCTGGACTGCTGATAATATTACCAGTACTAGTGTAGGCAATTGACCTCAAGACAATCGATACTGGTTCATATCAACACAAATTCAGGCGTCCAACTTGCCTTCCAACTTTATTTGACTAAAGAATCGCTCACGCGCCTTGAGACAACTCCAACTAAATATACATAGATTGAGGAAGAAAATCCAACACCCGGCTCAGCCCAACCTAGAATTTTAACGCTTGAACTATTGACGAAACGAATATTGATCATCCCGATCGAAGTATGCTTGAGCGTATTGATTTGGAGATTGCGCCTTTCGAATCCTCGATTCTTGATTTCTTCTTTTTAGATTTAGATTTTTCTCCTTTCTTTGATTTTTCTCCTTTCATTTTGGAAAAATCTTCTTGACGAGCAGATTTGATTGTTTTCGATCTTGCTTTGCTTTTCTTTTTTGGTAACGATTGGCGCTGATTCTTTTTTGATTTGCTGCTAACCGATTTTGACTGTCTACGAGATACTATATAGCATACGACAGCGCTTATCATAGCAACCGTTACAGGTACAACTCCAATCAACATGAACATAGCCAGCGAGTTACTGTCGGTTTGGCTCGTCTGATCGGTTCTTACACTCGGTTCGGTTGGCTCGTTAGTAGTTTGCGTTGTTTGTTGACTAGTTTGGGTTGGTTGTTGGCTAGTCTGACTCGTAGGTTTTGATTTTGGTGGATATTCGAGAAGAAATTTCTTCTCTACTTCTGGTATCCATGCCTTGCTGTCGATTGAGTAGTATCGATCTTCAACGTAGAACGGTGGCGATCTCTGACCGTACAGGGCAGAGGCTCGAATTTCTTCATAAACATGCTCGCTCACAAATTTGAGCTTCGAGCAATCATTCTCATTAGCTTCCATAATTGTGAGCGTATTGTATCGAGTGAAGAACCAAAAGTGGTTCCCGTCTGCATGTACAGCACTCGGGGGATGCTTTAGATTGGGTGTCATTGAGTAGCCGGTGTACTTCGTCATGATGTCCTGATCATAACTATGCAGAGTGTTTATCAAACCTATGATGAAAATGTCAATAACATTGAAGTAGAGTTAAAATCAAATGGATCACTCACGTATGGTCAAACTCGTATTCAAACTTACCAAAGAATGTTGCAATCTTTTTACATGACGCCCAATCAGTCACGTCGTCAGGCAAAAAATTGGACTCAGTGCGGGAAATAATTTCGTCTGACGAGCATGGCAATTTGCATTTAATCACCTCGAATCTGTTGATTTCTCTCGAGTGGCGAATGATGAGCAGTTTCTTGTCCCCGTCATAAGCGGTAATGGCGCGTATATATTTATCGCCAATCAATTTAGCGATGGATGAATCTTTGTTCAATTCGTCCAAATTGTTCGGATAGTCAGTATCATTTTGGGCGATGGGCCATTTTAGCACAAAAGTTTTTGGAAGCATCTGTATGTCCGCATCAAGATAAGGCAAGTAGAAAAGGAACATTTGGCCTGCATGAATCATTACTGATGACACCGAACCAAGAGTGATTGAACTAATCATTGCTTCCACAGACATTTTGTTTCCTGCCACACTTGGACAATCGGCTCTTTTGGGAGGAATCTGTTTTGATTGGATCTCGTAGTCGTCATAATAGTGCGTTGTTCTGCGGTTCCGTTGGTCGTCCGCTGTGGTGATTTTGAGCCGTGAGCCTGGATAAAAGTGAATTAGATCATAAGCACTATTGTTGCTGTTCACATGTTTCACTTTTGCAATAGCCGACGGGACCAAGCCGAGTTGAATTTCGAACGTTGCCTGGCCCACATTGTTCTCGTAACATAAACCATCATTAGTTAGCATGTACAATACTTGTTCAGTTACGTCTTTAGAAACGCGTTCAATCATGGTTTCAAAGAGTGGCGTTTGGCGCGGATCACAAGGTTCGATTTGCGAAATACTTTTGCGTTTATCGTTCAATTTTTCATGGAAAATAGGTCGTGTCGAAATGGAAAAGTGGTCCAACGAGGACAATGCATCTCCAGTAGCCGAGCTGACATTCTGATCCGTGCTATGCCGGGTGATTGAAGCATTTTTCAGTGATTGCTTTGGATATTCAATGGGGAATATTTTTCCACCAATAACAACTCTGATATTACAATTGGAGTCACCACAAGTGCCGTCCATGACAGACTCTACGTATGGCGCTAACAAGCATGCTTTTTCAGATGTTTGAGCATTTTTATTCTGTTGGGTTCGAGTTTGGGTCGTCCAATTGGGTCGACACTCGACAACATTCTGGTTGATTGTTAGGAATGCTATCGAAACAAGTGTGGTGACCAACGAACGCTTGATGCGTCTAATCGATAGTTCCATATGAAATTTAGCATTGACTTTTGCGATTCTTGTAGAGGTTTGAAAATTAATTCAAAGTCATTAAAGAGATCCATCACGCGCGTTAAGATCTTTTTGTCACTTGTTTTTGTGTGTGTTTTGTCAATTGTGAATTTCTGTGTGAACAAATCGAACGGGAGACTTTTTATTGTTGTACATCACAACTAGACCGACAATCGTTTCGTAATTGGTGTTGATTGGAGATGATTGCGTCATTAATAAGCTGGTTCAATTCAGAATACTTGGTCAACGAAGACATCACGAATGGCTACGAACGTAATCGCATTCCTGCCGTCAGTTATCGTCGTTCCGATCGTGCACCCGATGATTTCAATTATGTGCCCTGCGACGTCGAATTGGAACCATTGGCCGTCGACAGATCGCTGGCAAGCTTAAAGGTGAGTGTTGTCAACATGTGCCAACAATAACATACACGATTATCATCAACTCAGCAACTCATTAACATTAAGCTCAATTTCAACATCAACAACAACTCTGAAGATGTGCGAGTGCCAAGACAACTGTAGCGCCGATTGTAAGTGCACTGAACCTCATCAGTCGAAAGCGTACTATAGCAAGGGTCGATTGGCGCCGACCTATAACTTGGAGGCGCCCGAAGTTATCTACGAGTGCAACGTTGCGTGCAAGTGTAGCGCCAAATGTGAGAATCGTGTGATTCAACGCGGATCGAATCTGAAGCTAGTGCTATTTAGGACACGTTCGCGTGGTTGGGGCATTCGCACACGAAAAACAATCAAGAAAGGAACATTCATTGGTGTTTATAGTGGCGAATTGATTACAACCGAAGAAAGTTACAAGCGAAAAGACGACACTTATTTGTTCAATTTGACGTTCAACACAAGCAGCAACAATTCGAATGAGCAACAATATGTTAATGACGCACGTTACTTTGGCAACTTTACTCGTTTCATTAATCATTCGTGTGCGCCAAATGTGATTGGAATTCGCTCATTCACGACTCATCAAGATGTTCGATTTCCGCATATAGCATTTTTTGCACTTGAAAAGATCGAGGCACAAAGTGAGCTAACACTGAATTATGGCGACAACTATTGGCTGGTCAAGTGTAAACGCGACAGAGCCTACTGTTTGTGCAAGCAAGACAAGTGTCGTTTCACCAAAAAAACGTTTCCAATCACACTCAAAGAAGCTCTCGAGCGACGTAAAGCCGAAGCAAGAGCTAAGCGTGATGCACAAAAAAAGGCCAACGAGACACCGATCAACGAGGGCGAGCAGAAACAATTGAGCGGTTTCTGTGAGAATTCTTACGCGCATGGCGAGTGTGAGCTCCAAGAAGGGGAGGATGAAAATGTGAGTGCAGCATCAAAGGATGAATTGATTGAGACTAGTGAGGCCGAGAGTCAAGAATTGAAGGTAGAAATTATCTAGAATCAAGTATGAGGAGCAAGATGAGCAAGAAAAGAAGCTGACTGACAGACGACTCTATCTGCTTCCTGATAGAGTTGGAATAAAATCAATCAATTGTAATCAATACGAATTGATGTATTGCACAATTATAACGAAACACAAATATAAATAAAGAAGTGACGAAATGAGTGAGGTCATACGGTAGGAGGTTGGTTTAGAGATGATTCTGATTGAATCATTTATATGTGTCTGACACGATATTAACATGCATATTTCTTACGGCTTTGAGGGTGAGGGAGCCTTTGAGTGGTCAAGCTAACGCCATGCCGACGCCATGCAGAAGCATGCGTATCGATATGTCATCAATCAGGGTAGCCAATGTCATAGTTGATCTTAGTCGGTCTGCGGTTTATCTGCGTGCTCGGCTGCCTTGATTGCGACCACGAGTTGCGCCACGAGCGTTGCCACGAGCACTGCTACGGGCGGCACCACGAGAACCGCGTGCACGCGGACGAGATGGCCTAGTCGTGCTAGCTTGACTAGCCGAGCCACGTTTACGTGATGCGGCAGTGCCACGAGTCTTGGCGCGACTGGCACGCTGTCCAGTCATCGATGAGCGTGCCATTGTGGAGCGCGAACGATTGCGACCACGAGCACCGCTACTGGCGCCGGCACTTAATGTGCTGCGACGAGTTGCACGTCCACGGCGACCAGTTCGAGGCTGCGACGCTGCCGACGCTTGTCGTGGGCTTCTGCGAATGTGTGTTCGAGTGGTCGGACGTGGAGGTTGCGGAGCTGACCTCTCAGTTGGCTCTTCGTCACTGGCTGATGCACCGTCAGACACTTCTTCTGCAACTTCTTCTCCGGTTGGCTGTTGTTCGCTGTCGTTGATTTCCATTGCCATTTCGTCGTCACTAGTAGGTGTGGCAGCCGAACGGCGTTGTCTGGCTCGACTTTTACGACCGGTCATGTTGTCACTGTCGCTAATTTCACTGGTTAGACTTTGCTCATTCACGTCGTCGTCGTCGTCTTCTGTGCTAACGTGATCGTCGAATTCTTGATGATCTAACTTGTTGTCAGCCAGCTCTTCGTTTGGATTTGAACTTAAGTCTTGCAAATCTAACTCAATGGATTCGATGTGATCCATAAAGAGAGACAATTATTAGTAAGGCAAAAGTTAACATGGAAAAGAAGAATAAAGAGTCGAAAATCACGAGACTATATTCACGATGCACCAAATTTAAACCGAAGCTCGACAAAACTAACATCTCGTGACGTTTAATCAATAGTCTCGTGAATCAATCAATGCCACACATGCTAGTACGCACAGAGAGATTGAATTTTGTCCAACTATCGACGTTCGGCTGCCGTTGAACCATACACAGGTAGAAATTTCGTTGACTCAATCAATGGTCAGCACAGTTTACTAGTGACGAAATGGCGCCTAAAAGCAAAAGCGAACGTTCGAGAACAAAAATCAAAGAGCGAATTGTGCGTGACATTTCAGATCGCGACGATAACGACGACGACGAAACTGTGGAAGAAGACAGCAAAAACGAGGACAGTAACGACCAAACCGACGACATGGACGACGAATATGAAAAAGTTCGCACCATTGAACGACGCACACGACCGAAATCTCGCGGACATCGAGGCCATGATCGTGTTCATTACGAACGTACTGTTCGCTCGATCGGCTCAGAAGATGAGCGTCCAGAGAGACGCCGACGAACGGGAGCCACCATAGGCAGTTTATTGGCCAAAGCAGCAACCATTGGTCTCATAGCAGTGTTCTCAATTGTTGTTTATCGGGCTTACACGAAACAATGATGATAAACTGATGGACATGTGCATCATTTGATCAACTCGTTGATTAGCTCATTTGGCCCACGTGATCGATGAATGGATTTTGAAACAAATGAGTGTGAAACTTTGTTCTTCGTCGATTGGGTTAAAAATTAGGAAATAGAAATAAAAAATCCCACAATGAATAAACGAAATAAATTGCACAGATAAAAAGCTTGTTCATTTCACACACGAGTTAGTGTTTGGCACATTCACAAGTTCAATTTTTTTGCTGCTTGTTGTGCGCACTGGACGGAGAGCTTGCATGCACACTGTCCATGTGAATGATAAGGTCGACAACTCGATGGCTGTAGCCGAATTCATTGTCGTACCAAGCGATTAGTTTCATGAACTTGCCGTTCAATTCAATGCCGGCCCGTGCATCGAACACACAACTGAATGTGTTGCCAATAAAATCGGTCGAAACAACTTCATCGTCGGTGTAATCGATGATTCCTTTCCACTTGTCACTGGCGGCCGCTTTTTTCATCAATTCTTTGATTTTAGCATAAGTAGTTTCTTTTTTCAAACGACACGTCAAATCGACCACACTGACATCAGGCACTGGTACACGAAAAGACATGCCAGTGAGTTTACCATCGAGCTCTGGTATGACTTTGCCCACTGCTTTGGCGGCACCTGTGCTGGCGGGAATGATATTTTGACTGGCCCCACGTCCGTCGCGCCATAGTTTTCCGCTGGGACCGTCGACGGTCTTTTGTGTAGCCGTTACAGCGTGCACTGTGGTCATGAGCGCCTCGTCAATGCCGAATTGATCGTGAATTACTTTAGCCAACGGCGCTAGACAATTGGTCGTACAGGAAGCATTGGACACAATGTCGATGCTACTTCTGTACTCGTGATGATTGACACCCATCACAAACATGGGTGCGTCGGCCGAAGGAGCCGATATGATGACTTTCTTGGCGCCCGCTTTCAAATGAGCGCGTGTTTTGTCGCATGTCGTGAACACACCTGTTGATTCGACCACATAAGTAGCGCCATACTTGGACCACTCACATTGTGCTGGATCACGACATTGCGACACTGCAATGTTGACATTGTCGACGATTAGTGAGTTGGCCGACTGTGCACTCACTGAGCCTTTGTATCGACCGTGTGTGGAGTCATATTTGAACATGTAGGCCATGTAATCGGCACTAATGAATGGATCATTGATGGCAACTACAGTGACGCCTTTTTCGAGGCACGCACGAAGCACAAGTCGACCGATGCGCCCGAAGCCATTGATTCCGATTTTGATGTTTACCACCGACCTGTGAACTTCTTTGGGACTCGCAATAGAGCTTTGCACTCGTGGCGAGCGACTTGTGGTAGATTTTTCTGTCTTACGATTGGTTGATGATTTCATCGACTTCATTGTTGGTTTCACAGCAATTGTCTCAACACATTGTTGCTGTTGATATTGTTGTTGTTGTCGTGAACAAGTTGTTTTAAAAACATCAGCAACAGATGCAATCCACGAGACCTGTGATCATTGAATACAGTCGCGTGCTCAACGCAAACAACTCAACAGACAACAATAGACTAAGTGATGAGCGAACAAGTCATGTCAGTGTCATTGATGGTTCGGTGAGGGTGGCACACGCACACTCAACACACACACACACACACACACATACACTCACATTATGGATGCAACTGATCCTACGGTGCCATGTCGTGCATCGACGTCGCGTGCGTCTAGCTCTCGATCGGTGAACGGGCCTAACGAGACAACGACGACTATCGTGAACTCTACAACTCGTGGCAAGTGCGCATTCGATTGGGACATTTATAAGAGCAGACGCTTGGCGTTGCAACATTTAAAGCGCAATCGCACGCTTACTGACACCGTTTTAGTGGCCGCCGAAGACGGTGGCTATGAGTTTGTTCACAGTCAAGTGGTGTCGGCCTTGAGCGAGAAATTGGCCAAACTCATTGCTGACTGTGACGTTTATGTCCATGTTTCGTCTAACGAGCATTTGGATCGATCGCATACATTAGCGCGCACAGCCGCCGCTAATGCCAACAGCAACATCGACAACGACGACTCCGAAAGTCGCCCACGACGTCCGGCTAATTTGCGTTGTAAGCTAGTGCGATTGGAGAAATTCAACCAAAACTTGTTGCAACTCTTGATCGATTGCTCTTACACAGGTTACATTCAGACGGACGTGAATGGAATATGGCAAGTACTCGAAGTGGCCGATTGTTATGAAATGAGCGACGTCTTACGCGCTTGTTGTACGTTTCTCATCGAATACCTTGATGTTGACAATTGCATACATTATTACCATATTGGCGCACGCTATAAGCACTCATTGCAACGGCACGCGTTCGATGTGATACGTAACAATTTCAAGTATTTATTACACAATCAATCACAATCATTGTTATCGTTGCATCATTCATCGTCGGGCTCGATGGGTACGTCAACGGGGTCGTTGCTGCAGCCCACGACAAAGAGTGTGCAAAATCAAACTCTATCCCAAAACAATCAACCAGTTGTTCACAACAATTCACAACAACAGCAGCAGCAATCAAATGATTGGCTGTCAACAAGTGTCCTTGAAAGCATACCATTAGATCATTATGAGTCTTTGTTAGCGCACGATCGATTGAACATTGATTGCGAAGAGGAAGTGTGGTTCGCAATACGTCTGTGGTGCCATGATTACGCAGAGCGTAGGAAGCATGTAACGCGACTGCTGTCGTGCATTCGCTTCGGTCGTTTGCACGGAGGACCCGAGTTTTGCACAAACGTCATTTGGAAAGATCGATTGATTGTTGAGAACAAGCACGCTCAGCAACAACTAGCTTTATTGGATCGCAATTATCGTGATATTCTAGTGGAGACATCGTCTCTCATCAATTGGACATCGGCCAATTCGACTGGCAACTCCAATCAGCAGGCAACTTCTGCCTCTGCACATCACACGAACGGTCGACAAGCAGTGAAATCATTGTTGTTATCAGCACCGGCGATCGAGCATCATCAATCGATCGTTGACGATTCTACTCACTCACCATTGGCGGCGCCACTGATTGCTGCCGGCAGCTACCGACGCGACGGCTACCAGTTGCCGTGCGCCATGAGTCCGCGCCAAATTCGACCTCGCGTGCCCAATTCAGTGCTGCTAGCCATCGGCGGCTGGCAATCGGGAGTGCCGTCGCACATGATCGAATCGTACGATGTCAATTGTAATTTGTGGTTTGCACTGACCAATAAGCGAATCTTGTGCGAATTAGCTTATCACGGAATCGAAATAATCAATCAAAAGTTGTACATTTGTGGCGGCACTGATGGCACGGAGATTCTAAACGAATTGTTTATGTTTGATCCGATAGCAGGACAATGTTATCAGCGAGCCAACATGAATGAGCCGCGTTGTTACGTGTCCACGGCCACATTGGACGTGGTGACGGCCAACGGCGACAAGACCGGCTGCACGCTACTGTACGCACTGGGCGGACACAACGGTATATCGCGTATGCGCAGTTGCGAGTCATATAATCCACAAAGCAATCTATGGAGCAACATTAGCGACATGAATGTGGCTCGCAGCGACGCGTCTGCGTGCGCTCACGATAATTTCATTTACATTGCTGGTGGTCTCAATGATCAAGTGATCGAGAATTCGTGCGAATTCTACAATCCAATGGATAAAACGTGGACTTTTATAGCGTCCATGACAACACCGCGTACTAGTTTCACAATGTTACACTACGAAGACTCTCTGTTGGCCATTGGCGGTAACAATGGCCAAGAACGCTTGTCAAGCGTTGAGAAGTACACGTTCAAAACGAACCGATGGTCATCGCATTCACAAATGAGACATCGTCGTTCCACGTTTAGTGCGGCCATTTTGGACGCCAAGCTTGTTGTAGTAGGCGGCTACAATGGCCAAACGCCGTTCAATAAAGTCGAATGCTACGATTCGTCTAGCGGTACTTGGAATCCGGTTCGTAGCATTCGTTATGATCGATCGGGACTCAAGTGTGTCGTTGTCAACAATTTGCCCAACAGCGACGAGTACTCGTTCATTGGTAACTCAACGCAATTGTAATAAATTGATCGAGAACTCTTTCTTTTAGCCAAAGTTCTAATGCACAAGTAAGTCCATTTCCAATGCACATATCACGGCATGACTGTCTGTCTGTCACGTCTGTTCCTAATCACGTGACTCACCTGAGTAACAGCAAGTAACGAGTAACGTGGCATGGGTTGTTCAACAGTGAGTAGTGTTCAACTCACTAGCTTGCTCTTAATACAACAGAGAGGAAAATAAATCATTATCGTATGCTGGAAATTATCATTATCGTGTAGAGAGCGACATCAACGAGCGATCATGGCCAGCACTCATCATCACACCACCTCATTGATTGCATGTCTCGGAATTGTGATCGCCTTATTGTTCAGTGTTCAAATCGAATGTGATGCTCAAAATGCCACTGAATCAGAATTAGGCTATTGGCCTGGCTTAGAAGCTCACTATGGTAGAGGCATTTACAATATTCCCGGTGCCGCTCCTATAAAACTTCCACAAGTTGAACAGGACCAATGGTGGACACGATGGAACGTCGGCTGGGCAGCAGGTAAATTGGGTTGTACTTTTGATCAGATTGCTAAGCATAATGTATGGTCAGTTTGGCCGGATCATTGGCAGAATGGCAATTTACTTTGTTCACTCGAAGGTAAACGACTCACCACAGGAGCATTGAAACAGCATGAATATTCTGAATCTCTAACCTGGATGCTGGTACGTGCTGATCAAAGCGAAATTGAATCATTCTCAATCAAAATGTCCCCAGAGACAGATCTGCATCGTATAATTTACGAACAGAAAAAGGGTACGCAATTGAAAAAAGTACAACCAAAGTTCATCGCGTTCTGGAAACGCAAATCGTACAAAGATCACACAGAGCTTGCGAAAAAGACCAACAGCACTCATGAGCCAAGGGGCGATCTGCGTCTCACTTTCATGGGAAATATTGCGCCCAATGCATTTAGCAAAGGTGCATTCGACGAGTATTTGTCACAAACTAATCGCCCTCTGTATCTTGAGTTTGATTTGGCCAACGCTAAAGAGGCGCTCCAGATTGTCGATCAGGACACATTTGAACCAGTGATAAGACGACGCTCGTTTCATGACAAATTCACGGGAACATTCAAAGAGGAAGTGAGCATGACTCCATGGATGCCTCGGCGCACCGGCGATTGGAGCGGACCATCGTTGACGAGTCCACAGTGGAACAGATTCACAGTAGATTGTTCGAACGAAAAAAATAGCTGGCTCAAATTCTATGCGTTGTCATCGATTCCGAAACCAGAGCGTGGTCCGCACCGATATCTGTATTTCAATTGCGAAGATGGGACCGAAGTGAATCTGTACACAAAGTGGTACCCGAATAATAAGCTACCCTATCCTGTCGATGAAAGTCTCGATCCCAATCCGAGTCCCAATCCAAGCAGATCCACCATAACACCCACACCGTCGCGACCGATGGACAGAACGACAGTAGCGCCAGTTGAAAGTGAGTCAGGCTCAAATTGGTGGATCTATGCTTTAGTAGCGTTAATTGTGGTCATCATATTGGTGTCAGTGGCTGTATATTTTCTGGTGTTCAATCAAGCACACGCGGCAGGTGTATCAGGGGCTCCATCAGGAATGGGGGCTATGAGTTGTCGCTCCCTAGTACCAAGTGGTGGTACGTCGAGAGCGTCGGCTGTAGGGCCGTCCTCGATTGGACCTCAGCAAACTGCGCGCTCGGGCATATCAAACAGCATGGCTCAACGACGCGCATCGGGTCCGAGCCGATTTTCACGCGCATCGTCAGCGGCTGGGGCTGGGGCCAGCAAAGCACGTTCGGCTTCACGAATGTCGTCCCGACCGAGCGGATCGCGAGCCGTCGCCTCCAGATCTCGAGCCCCAAGTTCAAGGCCAGCATCTTCGAAAGTTTAATAGCGAGTGATATTCGAGTTATAGTGGAATGCTAGTATGAATCTTAGTTGCGTTCGGTTGTTCATTGTTTCATGGTAGCAGAGCAATTCTCTCAGAGACAGAAATGATACAATGATGAATGATTTACGAAAACAACCAGATCGTCAACGCTCGTCAACAGGACAACAATCATCATCGCTTCGTCTGATCGTCGACTGACAATCGTCAACACACACACGCACATCTAATTGTGCGTCCGACAGAAGTCATGTTTCTACACATTTTATTTGTAGGAACAAAATGTTCAGCATCAACAATCCTCAGCAACGACGAATAGCGTAGATTAAATATCCGCTCAACTACGAGATATGCTAGCTTCCGCAACGGTTGCGAATATAGTAGTGGTACCTACTACTGGCTATCTTCCAGAGCCCCTTGTTAGCTCTACCCCAGCTAAGGTTTTAATTCTATTTTTTTTACTGGGTAGTGTAGCGATTGTTTTAATGAATTCTATCCCCACATTTCGCCCATCTTTGGTGTTAAATGGAATAAAAGTGTCGCTTTCATCTGATGTTATTCTTCCAATCGTAATGCTCTCTACTGCTGCATTGATTCACAATCGATGGTCGATTCTGTGAGACCAGCGACGATACTCGCATTATGATGGCCCAAACATCACTCGGCCGAATTTTGACACCGCGTTGGACCCCTTACTCGCTTAGAGTTACCCCAAGCGCACTTTGAGTCAATCCATCCGATTACACGTACGCTAAGCTTTGATTTGACGCCACCATTTATGTGCTTTCGATGATTTTTTCACACACAACCGAGATTATGGCCATGGAACGCAGTTGAGGCGAAGAGTTGGCGTGACAATAATCAGAAGCATCATGCGACCTATTTTGACTCATACATCGGTCTCACACAATCGACTATCGATTGTGTGAGACCAGGGATTGTTGTTGTGCCGAGTCTGCCCTAGTTCTATTACACAGGGTAAAGCAGTAAATGCTCTACTCTGTGCAATACAAGGTTGCAGAATACAAGAAAAGTACTCAAAAATAAGTTAATGTATAAAATGTGCTGTTTATTTTTTATAATTCGTAAATCTCGCTAACAAATTGTGAACGTTCGAATGCGTTCTGAATTTTAAAAACGAACCGAGTGTTTACCATTTCTTTCATTGCTTTGCCTTTCCATTTGGAGATTAGTTTGTGTGCTTTCTCATGGCCATAATTGAAATGTTTCATGATTGATGCCATGAGCAGATGCTCAATGGCCTTGGTGGTGGCAGCATCACAGCTTGTATAGAGGCAGCCATTCTTTTCGATCATCATTTTGGCCAATTGATGGCCCAATAGTTGGATTTGATCCGCGTCGTGGGTACTGCTGGTGGGTGGTGCTGGTGAGGGGGACGAAATTTTACTCTTCTTCTGTTTCGCGTGTAACTCTGACTGCGTCGTTGAAATGGCTGGCAACGAATAGAAGGCCTCACGATCAATGTAGCTGGCCGACGACAGTACTTTACAATTGACCATGTTTTGGATTTCTTTTCTTAATACGTTCTCACTTTTTGTTTTGCCACCTGTCACGACAACCAACGACATGTCGCCGAATTTCTTTCGATTGAGATCTTTGAAAAGTGTGTAGAACACTTGGGCACGATCGAACTCAAGATTTCGTTGTTGCCAAAATGCACGATATGCAAATAGACCGGTGTCTTGTCCGATCATTGTTATTGGTCGCTCGCGATTGCCTTTGAGTGTGAATTTGGGATTCTCGACGAACTCGCACACGATAGATTCGCATGCTTTCAAATTGAGCAAATAAGTCGAGCACAAACCTTGATATGCTTGCGATTGAGGCCGAACTGAACTACTGTCAGCAATAGTAGCAGCAGCAACAGGTGATGAGCTTTTATGGTGTGCTTCATGTGGTGAGCTCGATGCAGCTGGTGAGGCTGATTTGAGCCTCCCACCTGCTGGGCTCACATTCGCATCGGGACTACGATTAGGACCTCTAATGTCAGGTGAAGCAGGGCGCGCTAAAGATGTGACCGACATTGAAGTTGTCGACTCTAATGATGTCGAAGCGCTTTGCGATGAGGCGCTAACTTGAAATTGATGCTCGACAACAATTATCTCTGCATTGAATCGTTTGGCTGATTTAATGGTTGCAATTGAATACTGTCGCGGTTGAATTAATGACAATTCGTTGAACAAGTGACGCGCTGAAATGTTGCTCGAATTGTATTGCTCAAGTACAGTTCGCAAAGTTCGCAACGAATTCTTGCACCACCGTTTATAGGCTCGTTCGTCAGCCGCCACGGCCAACAAAGCATTCTTGTGCTCGTGCTTGACACACGAATCGGCAATAAGGCGCAATAAATCTCGCGACGGCGGCGATGCAATGTCAAAATAACGAGTTAATGCAAACTTGATGTTACATTCGTCGCGTAGAAAGCTTTTGCTCCACGGACTGTTAGGTTGCGTCACTCGATCGTGACCAATGTCGTCGACAAGACGTGTCACAATGGCATTGACATCGTCGACATTGTTGGCAGGATACACGCACATTCGATTGCCCGCAATGTACTCGATGTGCGGATAATGGGACGTGTCGAATTCGAGTGTGGCCGTTCGCAAGCCAGTGTCTTGTGTGACGCTCGTATGATTGATTCGATTGATGAGCGGAATGAGAATGAAATCGCGCCGAAAGAATTTCTTCATGTGCTTGAGAAGAGCATTGTCGTTGTCGGTGTTTTTGTTTTTATTGGCATCGTTGCTATTGGCATTGGCACCGGCGCTGTTGTGTCCACTGTCTTCACCTTGT
Organism: Fragariocoptes setiger; assembly: GCA_019968535.1. Lineage (NCBI taxonomy): Eukaryota > Metazoa > Arthropoda > Arachnida > Trombidiformes > Phytoptidae > Fragariocoptes > Fragariocoptes setiger. Next base: position 8,535 of record JAIFTH010000132.1, on the reverse strand, counting down.
GGACTTGACGCCAAAGACATTGAATCCCAATGTTGTTTGCTATTGGCAGACATCAAACATCAAGAGAGGAGAAGAGAATTGATGAGAGTCAGTTAGCTTTGCAGCTTACACAAAGCAAATTCACACAAACACACAGCAATCGCATGGCAATGCATGTATTGAGCAAACATCGAAAGAGAAAATAAAGCAATCAAGTCACGAGATTAGCTGTGATTATTAATAAAGTAGTAGCTCGGTTTTGCTTGTTGGTTGGTGATTGTGTGTGTGTTTGTGTTTGTGTTTATTCAGAATGGCTACAAATTTGCAGCAACTGTTTTGTACACAGCGCACAAACGAGCAGCGATCGGGCAAATAAAGCAGAGCAACAATCACGATCGTGCACTTTGATCACAAGCACCAATAACGGCGCCCACGATTGCAATCATCTGGGCGCCCATCAGAGCGAATGCCATATAATAACTGTAGGGCTCAATTTCTCGCAATCTCTCTGAGCAGCTGACTTTGTGAACTTTGTCGACGTTTTTGTCGCATTTCTGATCGATTGTACTTGCGTCTTTGGGAACGCAACAAGACGCCGGTAGATTGTTCTCATTGAAGGGTGCCGGATATTTAGTGCTACCACAGCAGGCGAGATCCTTTTGTAGATCGTCGATGAATTTACGCTTCTCGGTGCCATTGTTATTCCAGTCTTTGTAGAGATCTTCCATTTCTCGTTCGATTGCACCCTCTGAATGCAACGGTAGCAAGTATTTGACGCACACAAAGCATGTGACGGCGGTGATGAGAATCATGAATACGGCAAACACGACGAGCATGCCGCGACTGTTCACAGCGGCCGCAATGCAACCACAGAATGTTGTCACCATTAGCACTGCAATTACAACTAACGCGCCAATCCAGATCCATGATGTCAAGAACGATCCGAATCTCACTAGCACATAGCTTTGGTAGATGACAAATCCTAACGACAGGCCCTGTGAATGATGATGACACAACAGCAATGATTAGTCATCTTGAGTTTACATAAATTGGGAATATAGTACGGGATAATGAAGTGTGTGTGGCTGTGTGGAGAAAAAGTGATATAACACTGGGATAGTTCAACTTACAAATAGCACCAAACAAATGAGGGACACGAACACTCGACCAAATATTCCGCACACGCCCATGATTATGAATGCCAATTTATTGGACCAATTAAAAGTAGGTAGCTAATGGAAAACTTGTCTTATAAATAATAATATTAATGATAATTGGATCATTCAACTATGGGAATGCAAAGAGAGAAAGAGGTAAGCATGAAAAGATTCCAGTGACAAAGTGTGCAATCTGTAAACAAGCGAATAATAATAAGAGAAACGGCCAGTCACGTGCTTGTTTCACTCGTGACTTGCTCAATTCAACTCACAGTAGTTCGCGTGAAACAACAATTAACAATGTTGTCGACCGCTGACCGCAAGGCCACACAAAAGCAGCTTCAATAAGCTGTTTGTTTGGCATACTAACAACGGTCAAGTAATTGATTGACTAACGTTACAGTTGGTGACACGAAACGAATATTTCATTTCTGTCCATATTTTTACACCTCGCTAAACTCAAATATCATCAGCAGAGAATCGAAACATATTTTCATTGAGCAAACCACACTCGAACTAATAATAATAGTATGAGCAGCAACAAATCATCTCAACGCTCATCGAAGCGCAGCAAACAATCATCGCGACCGAAAAAGTTGGGTCAATTGAGCGCCGATGAGGCCAAAATTGGTATCATTGGAGCGGGCAAGATAGCCGACGCCATTGTGCAAGGATTGATCAATTACGGTAAAGTGGCTGCGACACGCATTCATGTCGCGGCACCGTCGTCGAAGAATTTGGAGAATTTCAAAAACTACGGCTGCCATGTGACAAAACGCAACATCGACATATTTGGCCGCTATGATTGTGACATCATATTCATTGCTGTTCACGGTTCGGTGATTCGTAAGTGCCACAAAACGGGCGGCACTCGTCCGGCGGCCTTGTGCACCAACTATGTGCCGTACATGCGTCATCCATTGTACATCTTGTCGCTGGTGTGCGGCGCCACAATGGACGAGATCAAGCAGACACTGGTGAATCCCGATCATCCGGAAAAGTATCTCATTGAGCAGCATCGTGTCATGATCAACACGGCCGCAATGTACGGTCTGGGCATTTGTGCGGTCGATTGTGAGCCCGATAGTAAAAAGTTGTCGCCGTGCTTGCGAACGTTGCTATCGTCGATCGGTCGTTTAGAGTACGTGCCCGAGTCACAAATGGACGCTGCGTGCGCCATAGGCGGCAGTGGACTCGCATTCTCGTACTATTTCATCAATGCGCTCGCCGATGGCGCCTTCAAGATGGGCTTATCACGTCAGATGGCGCTCAAGTTTGCGGCCAAAACTGTGCAATGTGCCGCGCAAACATTGCTTGAATCTGGCAAGCATCCAGGTGAGCTGCGTGACGACGTGTGCTCGCCATCGGGTGCCGCCATCTACGGTGTTCACGTGCTCGACAAGGCCGACGTGGCCAGTGGCATTGCGGCTGCTATTGAAGCCGCTCACAAGAGAGCAGCCGAATTGGCCGAGGCTTAGACTATTAGCTAACTAGATATAATAATCATCCTAGCTCTCATCTCTACTCATTGAATCTAATCTCATTTCGAGATTTTCAAGAGAGAAACAAAAATAATAACAACAATTGGCAAACCATGACACACATACATACATTAGCAGCTACAACTTGTCTCACCAGAAATCATTATTCGAAGCAATTAAATCAATCTAAGATTTTGTGAATCCAAAATCCTCTCCTTCTTCTGCTCTCAGACGATTCACCTTTGTATGCACACGGTGATGAAAAAAAAACAATGTTGAGAATACAATGTCGAAGAGGTTGATAAAAAAACATAATTTAATTTTGTACCAAGCGAAGCTAGTTTTAATCGAGAAACAAGCATTATCGCTTCTGAGATGCACCCGATCTGAGATTGGACAAACGAGGTGATGATCTGGAAGTAACTGAGCGTGAATTTTGACTCGGACGAGATCGAGTGAATAGAGCCGATCGTTTGCTAGTCGCCGAATTTCTTGAACCAACAAATTTAGAGGGCAACATTGAGCTACGACGCGACCCTGAATTGGAGGCTCGAAATGCTTGGGATGCACGAGATGCTGAGCGGTTCGACAGTGGAAGAGATGATCGCGCAGATGGCGCCAAGGACCCCGATGATGCACGTTTCGTTTTAGGCAATCGACTTGAACGTGCCGTTCTCATCGAACTGACTCCAGACGTCCTAGAATGGGATGATCTGGATTGAGTCGACGATGAGAATGGCCTGTTGTCGGCGCTACTGTTTGTTGGGCGCGTATAAACGTAAGCGGCAGCTAACATAGCACTGATCAACAAGAGAACGACTAATGCAATTACCAATATCAACCAAATTGGCATGGAATCGGAATCGCTCTGAACTAAATAACTCGGTTTCACTTTATCTCGATTCGGATTAAGAAAGTCGAGATCAGCTTCAGGATTTGGATCTTTCGGTTGACTGTACGGGTCATCAGTGTCTCTACTAGCCATGATTTCCTGGCCATCAACTAGACCAAGAATAGCAAACAGTTTCTCTTCATAGAAATCATGTTTACGGCCGCATCTGACTTTCTTCTGATCGGTCGGAGGCAAACAATCGTAGAGCTTATTTTCGACAGACCAGAATTTCAGATTGCCCACTTTGGAGCCTGTGATCTTACGACCGTCACCCTGTCCGGCGCACGAGTATCTGATTTGCTGGACATAGTTGCGCCGATAAACTGCATACAGCGTGTCAGAATCGGGATCAGAATAAAGCGACGAAACAGGCTCGTAGATTTGCAAGTCGGTGAGCAGGCGCAACTTGGCTGGTTTCTCGATGAACGTGTGAAATTGGTCGGCCGGGTACTCTTGAAAGAATGGGCCTGTCAAATTGATTGTTTTGATTTCATTAGTTAGGGATCAATTTGATAAAATGATAGACTTTCGACGCATCCTAGTAATCACTCACCGAAAACTGCTATGACTGACTTGCACTTGTACAAGTAAGCAATGTCGTCTAATTGATTCAAATCAGGGACCGGTGTATCAATCGCTTTTTCCACGTCAGACCAACCGTGCACATCGCCCAACCAGGCCTTTGGCTCTACTAAACCTGATCGTTCTTTGGTATTGAGTTCCATCTTGACTTTTCGATATATTGAACGCGGATACCGATCATCATAGGCTGGCTCATAATCAGGCTTTTGCCTGGGCTCTGGGTCAGCTCCTTTGATCTTTGGTCCGCTTCTGAAGCGCTTCAATATAATGTGAGCCTCTAGCTTGGTGTCACTCAATGGCACTGTTGTGAAGAAGTCATATGCTTCACCATCTTCTTCGAGGTCCAGATGTGAAGCCGAGACAAATGTTTCATCTCGGAAAAAAACTGAAGAAGCTTGATTCCAAAGGTACCAACGAGTATCACTAGTGTCATCAGTCCAAATAACAGGCTCACGAGTGTGATCAGTGGCCAAATTTGTCTTTAGATATTTCCTAGCGATCGGTGATAAATCTACTGACTCAGGCCGTGTGAATCCATTGGCCGGAGATGGCCAACCGTTGTATAGTTCATCCAAGCATATATTGTTCAATTTGGCTGGCATATGCTTCTTCATAGCCTTTTCCGGAATGATGTTGTCACGATCATCAATGTTGCTGGTGGAATTGTTTGTATCTTCCATCGTTAGCCATAGACGTCCTTTGGGTGTAGTGATTATTTTGTAATCTAACAAATAATGATATGTATTAGAATACTTGAATAGTTGTGCTGGATCGTTCGGCTGTTTGCCAGGAATTTTCGCTGCTGCATATGACATCCTCAACTCAAACGTGTCGATCATATCACTGAATCGATTGTGGTAATACTTTCTCTTGAGTTTCTGTCCATCAAAGTAGATTATGCAACTTTGCCTGTCTATAATTCAATCGTAAATAATGATCAAAGAGTTAACGTCATGATGAGGAAGAAATCAAAACAGACCATCAAATCATATCGTGAATACAATTGGTTTCCATTATACTTACTGTACCAATAGACTGCGTATTTGTTGTCTCTATCGGTGAACACTGACTGTACAGGCCAATAAGGAACGTGGTCGCACCAATTGAAAGAGTTTGAATTGGCCAGCGCTACCGATTGATTGTTGGCCAACAACTTGTTGAGCCATTGTCTGGCCCATTGGAACGAATATTGCGAATAGTAGATTTGACCATCTAGTTTGTAGCTGATGGGTAGATTTTTGTGCACTTTCCAGAGATTCTTGTCGACAATCTCGCCGGTGTCTAGATGGAACCAATACTCGAGTTTGCCAGCCGTCGCCTTGCATTTCCGCTCAGTCGTGCAATACATGGTGTCTATTGTGATAAGATTCGCAACGCACGATTTGTTGTCACGTCCTGCCTTATCAACATCAAAGTAATCTTCATCATAAGGGTAATACTTAGATGTTGTTGTGTCCATTGGTTTTTTGCGTGCTTGGCACGTCATTATGATTGCTATGAGGCATAACAGTAGTACTAGTGCTAGGCGCCTATGCAACATGTTCGTTAATGTATATGGTTATTGTGGTTAACGTCAACGACAAACGGCTTCCTTGGACTACCCATGCAAAAATGATTAAACTCTTTTGTTACACGAGGTCATCCCATGTTTAGATACTTTTGAGAAGAATGAAGATGTATCATCTTGTTTGCATTGAGTATGTTTTTCCATTTGGAGCATCAAATCTCAGAATTCAATTCTCACTTAGATGTTCAATCAGGAATTTAAGAGGAGTCATACCCGGGTGTTTTTCAATGAGTGACTTTTTTGTCTTTTGTTCTTAATATCTTGCTGATTTCTGGGCATTTCGCGTGTCATCGACTACACATTTCGTCTGATCAGCGTGCAGTTAATGTGGGAGAATTAGAGATTGAGCGATTGCTTTAAACTTGATAGTTAATTTGACGCCTTTCTCTTTTTTCTTCACTCAAGTATGCTTGTCAACATGACACAAAACATGGTCAAGCTCTCATATCAACAAAATTGATCGTTGCAATATGAGACCTCATATTTATTGCGAGCTCTAAACTGGCTTTTAGCAGCAACACTATGTGAAGTGTCGGCATGAATCAGCTTCATTTGACAAAAGATTACGGAGAGAATCTTTGACTAACATTGTGCGATGTTACATCTCTACTAGATGCACCTGACGCTGGCTTGAAGTAATGAGTCTTGGCAGAGGATATTTTTCCAACAGAAGCGTTAGAGTACTTTTTTAAAGTCGACAATGGTGATGACGACCTCTTGCTGGCTGCGGAACTATTACGGGATACTGTAGTTGGTCTCACTGATAGAAATGATGTGCGAACCGTAGGACTCGTCGATAAATGATGACTTGATCCTTTCGCACTCGGAAGTGCTGAACGTGATGATGGTGCAGTAGAGGCAGATGATGGATGCTTTGATCGCGACACAAGTTTGTTTAGTCTCAGCGTCTTGGCCGATCTTATAGAGGATCCTTTGATCGAGTGACTTGATTGCTGTTGAGAAACATGACCGGGGCCGTGCAACCCTCGAAGGTGAGCATATAAGTATAGGCTGACAAGAAGAGCACAAATAAGAAGAAGCGTAATAAGAGCGATGACGAAAATTAGCCACAAAAGCATAGAACTTGGATCTTCGTCAAGCAAGGGACGGTTTGGCTTCTTCCATCATAACGATGATCGACATGATGCAAATTATTATCCATGATGCATTAAGAGCTGAAGCTGTTATCATTATACAATGTACGTGCACAACTGCATTAAATAGAGGTAACATTATCATTAGGAGTCTGTAGTCGATATGCGCGTGATTGATTCTGGTTCTCTAGGAGGCTCATTTCTATGAACCAGTCAAATTTAACATGAATATACATCGCGTCTGAAAATCAAAACATGATCAACCATGTAAGCGTCACAATCGCAAGATTCCAAACGATAACTGGAATTACGAATCTAACCAACGATGTCGGTGTGTCGTTGCTCGATACCACGAATCCATCAATTGAGCCAGGCTTTAAATTTAATTTCTTCTACATAGTCAGCTTTGTGGCGTCGGTAGTAGGTATACTCACGTGTTTGTGTGTAGTGTTTTGCTTCTATAGGTTCTCGTTGTTCAAACGACGACAACAACAACAGCAACAGCGATCCGAACCCCTAGCTGAACCGAAACCACCTATCGGAGCTTCATTGACTCCTGGGCAGTTGGATCAAATCGCCATTGCTGCAATTGCGAAAGATGCTTCAAGCAAATCCAGGTCGTCTCCAAGACCGGCTGCTGATATAAAGAGTGCACGTACTGTAGTGGCCGCGTGGGATCCCAATCAGAAGTACGGAACTAAATCAGAGAGTTTTGATGATAGTGACTCAACGACATTCGAATCCCCGGTCCTGTTAGCAGAGAAACAAAGAAAACGCAAACATAAGATGCGTACAACGAACGACAAAAAAGTCATCGGTATTAAAGATCAGTCAAAACAGCGGGACGCACGCATACCAAGTGCTAATAAGCAAAATAGAAAAAAGCGCACTTTGCATCAAACGTCAAATGCTACTATCAAGAAAGAGCCATACTCTCCGAGCTCCGTACAAAAAATGCTCGACAAAGTCGCGACAAGCAGTGAACAACGTCGGCTGAGATCGAGTTTGGGGCCGATTTCTTCTAACAGGTCGTCCGAGAATGGCTTGCAAACATTTGGCAGTTCAAGTATCAGTGTGATTTCGAGTCATAATCCAACCGACAGCCTTGTAAGTCGTGAATCCGAGCCCAGTGTTTCACATAGGCTCAGTCGTCAAACCATAAGCTTAGATCACATGCTCTCGAGAAGTCGTCGTAGAAAACGTGAATTCGCTAATAGTGCTTCATCGGTCACCTCACACAGCTTGATGCAGATTGAACCGAAGAAGAGCACAAAGACTCGGTCTACAACGGGCATGAGTCCAAAGAAGGGCATGAGCGGTAGATGGAGGCATAAAAGTAAGAACCCCTCCATGTAGCAGGCGTGAGACACTTTGGCTGTGCTAGTTTTCAATAATGAAAAAATGAAGGGCTTGAGTGTGGTTAATATGCTCGCAGAAATCACGAAATTGAATCACTACTGTTGGAAATAAAGAACTAGTGAAACTCAATTAGTCTATTGATCTACAAAACTCTGGATTTTCGATCTGCTCTCATGAGCGTTAGGAGGAAACCGGGTACAAATTTCAAGACCACTGCGTGGTCTTGAAATGTGTACTCCGGTATAGTTTCGCGCTGTCGCGTACTACTACGGAGAATGTCAACAGCTGTTATCAAAGATATAGGGTCCATTTTTTTCTTTTTTCTTTTTTCAATTTCTCATTCAGTTTTGCGTTTGAGGTCGCCTTGACCGCTACTGAGGCCCGATCGATGTCTCGATCGTCGATATCGATTTGGTTGGTCATC
>JAIFTH010000131.1:0-54046 GCA_019968535.1 Fragariocoptes setiger | reverse complement strand
CTGAAGACTGAAGACTGAAGACTGAAGACTGAAGAATATTGAGACATAGAAATAGTCTACGGTTTTTTCATTCTTTAATTTTCAAACTTTTCACTGCGACACTTCAGGCGACTGATCTCTCTCTCGCGCCTCTCATCAAATTTCCTTCTTCTCTTTCTCTGTCCACGCTGCTCTATTACGAATGTATGATAATATAGTCGATCGGATGCACACAGTTAGTTATTTTAGACTTTCGTTGGCCTGTTCATTCATTGTGATTGCCATTCATGAAACACAATTTTTATTTTTTGCAGAGAACGTTGAGCAGTTAAACTGTTGTGTTGTATTGTTGTTGTTGTGTCAAATTATGAAACTCACAATTGAAAGTTGATATAAACTTTCTCTCGCACACTTTGCTCTTTAGTGCAATCCACAATCTACTGACGCCTGATGACGTAATGTGATCCATCCGTTTGCTTGTTTGCTTGTCTTGTTCTTTTTCGTTTCGTTTACATTCATTTGTTGAAGTGGCCAACAACACTAGCAGCAGCATCGGCATCGGCAGCGCCAACAGTGACAGTAACGACAACAACATAACAAAGCATAATAATTATTCTCAAGTTAGCTCGAGTCAAGCTGACAATGACAGTTGAGTCAAGATGGCTTCAGTTCAATTTAGATTAGTGAGAGAGACAAGCACAGATGAACTGTGCACAGTGAATTTTGCTACCGACTTGAGTTGTTGTAATGTAAGACAGGATGTTATGCAATTACGTGTTAGTGTGCTTCACTATATACACAATGCAGTTCAATAACAGTGATGTCAAGCGATGCGGTGTGTGGTCGCACTTGAACTCTCTTTCTACTCACTCACTGTGAATAATGCAACTTAAGACGGTAAGCAAGACAATCATTATTATCATAGTGTGATAGCACAATGACAAAAGAATAAAGAAAAAAGATGAAGCATGTCGAGTGCCGTCGCCGATGCGTGCAATGTGCGTACGCGCCTTGCTGCTCACATTGGACTGACCACTTCCGGTGATCATTGCCCACTCACTCATTGCTCTCGCCAGTCAGCCAATTGCTCAGCCAGTCGTTCGTTAAGTCAGGCAGGCAATATCAAGGGAAATATGTTCGTCACTTCCGGACACTTGCAACCTTTGCAAAATATTGTGCTCATGTTACTGTCATAAGTATTGCAACACGCCGAAGTTGGCGCGTCTCAGCTTTTTTATATCACGGATTGCCCCGCAATAATTCTTCGTCGGCCATAATACAACAAATGATGTCGCAATAACTCGCTAACAGACTTGCGTGAGCTCAAGACATTGTTGTTGATGTTGTTATTGTTGTGTGTCTGTCTGTCTGTCTGTCTGTCTCTCCTCTCTCCACACACTAAGATGAGGCTTTCTGCCCGTCTGTGTGCTCTCTGGTGACGCACTCACACGTCAGCTATGCTACCTGCCTAGCCTTTTATGGCGGCAACGGTGAGCATAGGCCCAATTAGTGGATTATTGCTGCAGTTGGTGTTGAGCGTGGAGTAGCACGTGTGCTCGCGCCCATCGTGCGAGTGTAGTCTTTGTTGCGCGCACGTGCCGCATGTTCGCAACGAAACGAAACGAAACGAAACGCAACTCAACGCAAAGCAACGAAATGTGGCGCAATGAATTGTTGTTCACAAACGAATTGTTCTCACAACAATAGTCGTGCGCAATTGTCAAGTTGTACGCTCTGGCAGTTCTCACACGACAATAATATTGCTCGTTGCTTGTTCGTCGATGATGTAACCACAAGCTGGCAGCCAGTTTTCATGCTCACTGTTCGTTTCTTTCCAAGTTGGTTGCTTTTCAAGTTCGATTAACTAGTTGTTGGTATTGCTGCATGTATGACATACATGAACGCTAACATAACATCGTTAGCTCATCTTTCGCGTCGAGCTCGTGTGTCTATAACCGGGGCCATTCCTACAGTCTCCCCTCTTGAGAAGCTTAGTAGGTCGAGTCCAGGCCAACCTCTAGGTAGTATTGTCACACAATGCAAAGTTTGTATAGCTTGCTGCCAACACCACGAAGGCGGCCGGGGCCGAAGCGATGGCGGTTGGGTGGTGGTGGCAACGTCGACGATGATGGTGGCGTCGGTGGAGTCGCCACTCGGCTACACGGCATCGTAGACTTTCTTGCTGTCTGGACGTCGTGGAGCCGAGCATTTGGTAAGACCTTCTGTGTCGGCTGGGCTGGCGGCGGTTTTGTCGGGTTGCCGGGGCCATTCTAAACGAACTGAACCCGGAACTCGACAAGACCAAGAAAATTTTGTTAGCAAAACCTAATTTCCAAGAAAATCGGCATCATTTTTGAGCTCTCTGGGCAGTTCGACGGCTCCTAATTTGTGCGCGTGCGCAACCAGGCACGTGTGGTTTCCGGCAGGGTTAGAAATTTTGGCTATATAAGAGTGGCTGAACAACGTAGATTGAATCATTTTATTACTCACCTCAGCATTAAAAATGAAGAGCCCGGATAGCTCAGTCGGTAGAGCACTAGGCTTTTAACCCAAGGGTCCAGGTTTCGAGCCCCTGTTCAGGCGCCAAAATGTAAGGGTTTCCGGCTTTGATGTTTATTTATTAAGAGCAGAATGCCGACTGGCTCCCGTCAGTCAGTTACATGTGTGTGTGCATATGTGTTTGTGTGTATGTGTTCGTGTGTTTGTGGGCACGCATGTGTGCCTTGCCTAAAGGATGCCAACAACAGTTAGTCCTCAAAACAAACGAAACATAGCGAGGATATGACACTGGGTGCTTGAATGGGACAGGTTGTACTTTATTCGTGTGTTGTAGTGGGCATAGATTCATAGATATTCTAATTTTACTTAATTTTTTGTTCAGTAATATTGGAATCTTATGATAACTGTTGAATGCAAGATGCATTGATTCGATTGTCACGAAAAATCTACTATGTTTCAGTAAAAATGATATGTTTGCCATAGAAGTCAACGGGTCCACTCTTGCTGCTACCTATAAGCTTGGTCGCTGGCCGGCCGGCTGTCCACCGCTTGCTCGCCAATCAAACAAACTCTATTCGGGAAATCTATTCGACTAAAATTGAGATAAAGACTGAGCTCAGCTAATCAATCGGCCACTCATTCGGCGACTCGATACACATCGATAAACATCGAACATTTTGACAAGCATCAAATTGATCACTTATCTCAATCTGGTCATCAAGAACAGAGATAACTACTAAATATGCTGAGCATAGAGGCATAACAATCGCTTGAGAAATGCGACGACTATGCGGCTTCGAATGTGATCTACCATTACAACTTACTCGTCGCAATCTAATCAATAGATCTTTCAATGCAGAGTAAGTAATGTATAACTCACTTGCTACTCACAACAAAATGCTGCTATAAATAGTGTACGATAGTTCAGTTCGGCCACGTCGACTGCTCAACTACATGTAAATCCTCGATATCTCTATTTCGATTGTTATCGCAATCGCTTTCTCGAGCGTGAATCGATCAAAATCATCAAAGTCCCACATAAAAAATTTACATAATCAAGATTACACAATAGCAATAGCAGGAAGTAATAAAACAATTGATATAAGAAACAAATGGAAGAATGGTACACGCGCAGCTAAAATGGTCACGCGACATTTTTCTTTCTGACCACAATTGTTTTCGTTGCGTGATTCTTGACTTGATACTTAATGTTTCTTCTCATTGACGACACGATGAGAGAAAAATGATTACAGTTGCGTGGGCTAATTGCTGCTGTTGTTGTTGTAATGATAAGAGGAATGTTATGATAAATGGCGCGCGCTCACACTTTCAAACGTAAGTTATAATCCCTCATGTATGTTCGTTTGTTAGTTAGTTAGAATGACTGGCTGGATAGACATTGAAAACCATTGAAGAACATAGACTTGGTCGACACAACGTCTTACAACAATTAAACAGACAGACAGTCACACACGAGTAAGACATTGGGGACAGATGGACAATGCAATAGTTGAATGCTCACTTTCTCATTTCAAGTGTTTCGAATGTTTGTCATTTGTTCAAATGTTGCGCTTTCCGATAAAATGTGTGTTCTCTCGTATGTTATCTGTCGTCCACGTGTTGTCGTTGCCATCAAGCGTTAATCCACGTGGCGTTTGTTGTGCTTCTGTGCATTCTGAGTGTAGTGGTGTAGATAGTGTACTGAACCTCTTGTATTGGACAGTTTGTTTGTCTGTTCGTCGTCGATCCTTATGTTGGTCCAACGACGACAGACGAGGCTTGCAGATGTAGATTTTGTTCAAGGGGCGACGTAAAACGATCGAATGTGAATAATCGAACCACACAACAATCATAATAATAATGATAACGAAACAAGACAAGATCGTGCTGTTCGCACTGGACCTTGTGGCATAATTCAAGTCCACTCTAAGCGTGTATGGCGTCCTGTATTGAGTGTACATATTAAGCGGATTACACAGCGCAAGCTTGTCTCTACTTTATTCAGCTCGATTCGATTCGGTTCGGTTCGATCACGAGTCGAACTAACGCAGATTCAACTGAACAAAAGTATCGAACTTTCATCTTTCAACATCAACGACAATTGTATCACATTGATACAGCACAAAACAAACCGACGATACGTATCGACATAACATCAAGACACACACGCACACATAGTCAACAAGCCGACTCTAGTGGGCGTAAAGTGAAGTCAATTTGAGTCGAGTCGAGCCGAGCTGATTCACGAGCACTGAAAGAAGAGCCTGAGGCTGTTTGTTGGATCGATGCTTGTGCAATAGCGAGCACTAGACGCGTGTCACGGCGTCGCGTGTTCGAGAAACGCGAGCACGTGCATGTGCTTGAAAGAGAGTGTCGTTCTGGCAAGGCGTGCCGAGCTCATTAGTCGACGCTCATCGGTCGACGAACAGAGGCCCTGAAACACGCGACACGTGGCACCACTCTCGACAGTCGGCTCACTGACTGACTTATTGCTGTTCGTCCGTTCATTCGTTGAATATAACGTTCTTGCTCGCAGGCGCAATGCTCGTGTGTTGCGTTCCAACTTGCAACGACTGCGAGATAAAACGACACAATGAGAGGAACCAAAGAGTGCATTCACTCGTTGAGCCTCAGCACGTGGCGCTCATTCGTTCACTCGACTTAAATGCCGCACTCGATGTTCGCTCGATTCTTTCTGTTGTTATCCGCGTCTGTCTATTTGTCCGTCTGTATGTCAAGAGAAAGAGAAGGAGAGAGGGTGCTTGTCGACGGTGTGTACGCCTATAAACGACGGTGTATCCAACGTGCACAATAGAACACAGTGTGCACGCATGTGTGGGCGCTTGCTAGTAAAAAGTAAGCGCTCAAGCTCACAGTACAGCGCCCACACACATAAAAAGTCCACATGTTGGCGACTGCCACGCCCACGTCCGCTGCTTCGGCACCTTCTACTCTGGCACACGGGCAGTATTGACACCGTCACAAAATTGGCCATTTTGTCTCTGCTTTATAGACAGACACACTCACGCGTCTCACGCTTGGCTCAATAAATTTTGAACTGCTTTCGGTATAATGTCATTTCGCTACTTGAAGATTCTACGTAAAAACAAACTTGGCTTGCCCTCTATTTCATCTCATAGCGCACTAGTTGGTGCGCACTGTCGCGGCAAAACATTGCACTTGTCAATGATGCTAATGCCATTGTGAAAGTGAAAGTGAAAGAGAGAGAGAGAGAGAGAGAGAGAGAGCAAAATAATAATAATAATTATGACAAGCAATGTCAGTCATTCGGCGTCAATGTGAGCTTGCGCTCGTCAATTCAACTTCGTGAGAAACGTGAGCTTTTTATTCAAACAACAACAATAGTGAAAATAAGCAGGAAAAGCAGCACGCCAATCATCACTTGTTTCCTTGCAAGGAATAAGTTTCTTGTTTTAGACAATACGCTCGTCACCCGCACAAAACAAGTGCACACGCACACGTACAAGCATGACAGCTGCACACGACCGACTTCGACTTGAGCTCTACAGCTATGACTACATCCACAAACAGGTGTAGCACTGTTCCGCTCTAGTTATGTGAGCAAGTGAGTGTTCATACGAGTGTGCGTGTGTGCATCTGTTAGACGTGTAAACAAACAAACAAGTGAACGAATGAGCAACAAAAGATGATAGCGTAATTGATGCCAACACACAAATCGGCGCTGCCAATCAAAATGTAAAACAAATATCGAGACAACGAATAAAACAATTCGTTGTTATTTAACAATAAATCTAGAAAACAAAAATAATCGTGACGCAACGTCAATCGTCAGTCAATCGAGTGCGTGAGTGCTTGTATTTGAAGTTCGATGTTTGAAGAAAAACTCAAAAGAAATGCGGAAAAAACCTGAATTAAAAGTAAAGTCCACTAAAATGTGTCTGATATCATATTGCATAATTCTTTACATCGTGTTGATCGCGCCTACACTGTAGCGAACATCTTTATTGATGATGCGATGCCACGCCCACTTTGTTCATTGGTTCATTCATTTATCCAACAACAACAACTGCTAGACTGTTTAGCATTGGTAGGCACAAGATACTCTCACAAGAATGAATGAGTGAATTGACGTTTGATTTTGACTGACTGACATCGTCAGTTTGTGCTACACTTGTTGTTAAAATAAATTCGTGATTAAGTTGTTTGTTTGGCATCGAAACAAACTTGAACCGAGAATCGAAAGGCCAACGTTAGTCGCATTGATTCATCATTTTAATATCGCTTGAATGAACGAAATCGTTACGTCATGCATCGTTCGATGTGATGCTCGGTTATTCCAATCGGTTGGGACAGATGAACACTGGTCGGATGGAACCCATTGGAATACTTTGGCCCTAATCAACAATGCCCAAGTGGTATCGATCAAAGCGTTGCCTGCTCTGTGTGAAATATGAACATGTGAACACGTTCGATGCTTGTTTTATGATGAAATAGTGAACTTTGCATTTTGCGTTGTTATTTGCATTCATTCATAAATATTTCATCACTCAGACATCAATCGATTGTATGATAATCAGTGACTAATCTCACATTCGACATTCTTATATGAATTTTCAAGAATTTAACTTTACTGACATGACTACTGTAGAATATTGAGCGATACATTCACAGGTGTGCCAGTGAATAGTGATGAATGAATGAGAGTGACTTTAAAAGAAGGGACGGAGCGGAACTGAACGGATCGGAACGGAACAAGTGCACCTCCCAGCGAAATTCCGACCAACATGACTTATTGACGCTAATGTGACGATTGTGTTTGAGTGTATGTGTCAGTGTAACGCCAAGAAGCGTGTAATCGAGCGACGCTTGTTACATAATCGATCGCTGGTTGTGTGAATTCGTACTAGCCTATAATGCTGGCTCGTCTACAACTTGCTTGGTGTGTGCCTTTCACTCGAGATGTTTGCTTGCTTGAATTTCATGTCCGTTTGCCGGATTGTCTCGCTCATCTCAATCTCTGGAACAAAACTGTAAACTGTGAATGAGGCACACGTTGATTTATGATGATTTGTGGTTGCAGCGGTTTGTCGTTCGCTCCTCAAGTCAGTTGATCGTTCGCCGTTGTTCCTGTTGTGTCCATTTTTGAATGACTGAATGATTGTATGAATGAAAGAATTGTGTCTGTTTGGATTACACTGTGACTGTTGCATCAGCAATGTTGTTGTTGCGCTTATTCGTCATTGTGTTGTGCAAACAACACAGAACAAAACAAAACAAAACGACAGAAAGAGTGCGTATTGGTTGTGAAAAATGTTGTGTAGTGATTGCTTGGCTTGTTATGTTGATGCCGGTTGTCAGAGAGTCGTCGTCAGTGTCCTTCGTATCACCGGACCATGAGCTCTGGTGGTATCACACACACACACACACACACACACACACACACACACACACACAAGAGCCGTGTGCTCATTATCTCATACAATAGTGAATGAGCTCGTCTGTTTGACGGTAGAGTTTGTCTGAGGCCATTATTTAGAGAGACAGCAAGCTAGTGAGTGGTTCGATGTTTGCCCGTGTTCTTGTTCATTTGTCCGCTTGCATGTGTGTGTGTGTGTGTGTGGTCATTAGAGAATAAAATCTCAGCAAGGGAGTCTTAGCTTCTTATTGGCACCACGAACATTCGTCAAAACAGAATTGATGAGCATGAAAATTTTCGAATTTTCAAATTTTAAGCAACACTTGGTATAATTTTGCAACTTATGACTTGTTGTAGTTGTGATCGTGGTTGCGATTGTGGGAGAACATTGAAGAGAATCCTTCTTAGAACTGGAAGAAAGAGAGGCCACCCAAGAGATTGTTTTTGCACTGATGTACAACTGCATTCCTGGATGTCCACAAAGAAATGTCCACACAGGCAAAGTTAGTTCATCACGAAACGAAACTCAAATTAATATCAAATGTTCTAATGTTACTTCATGTTGAATGTTGAATGTTAGTGTTAGTCACGAATGTCAACACCACAGACATTTAACGACCAACAACTTGATTAGTGTTCCTCTTTAGCTTGTTGAAACCATTAGCCGAATTATTGGCTAGCCAGTTAATTTCGAGTTAAACACGAACCAAGCTAGAGTTTAAGTGTGAGTCTGGCTTTAAATTTATGTCTGAGTTCGAGTTTAAGTGAGTGAAAATTGTTGAAAAGCATATCCAATGGCAAACCGAAGCAATGGCGTGCCTGCCCGCCCGTGCGCTTGATGACACTTATAGACAGAGAGAAAGGCAGACGGGTAAGTAGACAACCAGATAAATGATATTAATAATAACTGGAGGAATAGTGACAAAAGTAATGAGCTGCTCTTTGTTAGTTCGTGAGTGTTTGCCATTGACAATTATTAATGTTTTCGGCTCGTGTAACAGACACGCTGTTCGTTCGTTTACTATCTTCCTTTCATTCACTGAATGAGGACTAAATGATTATGTCGTCGTCAATTATGTGTCTGTGTGTCATAATTGATTGTGAGTTCACTGTCGTGTTGTTGTGAGTATCAGATGTCCGAGCTGATTTCAAGTCTCGACTGCTGCGTGTAATTTAATAGCCAACGTTGTTGTTGTTGTTTTAAGAAGACACACGCACGCATGCACCAGGAACATAAGTTGGTCGTCAATTGTTGATATTTACTCGTTGTTTGTGTGGTCCAAATCTACGAATATAAATAAATCATTTTGTTAAGCCACACACTTGCAAACTTAGTTCGTTAGAATCTTTGAGAGAATTAGATTGTGAGTTAGAACTGCTCCGAAGGATAATTCAACTTTCTGCAGAGTCTTTAGCAGTTTCGCAGCACTTGCATCTTATCTTGAGGATTTCACAATCACTACTGCCACCGCAGAAACCAACAGAGAAACAATTGCAACCTGGAAACAATTCTAGGTCTTCAATTGCGAATCGATACCATTTCCTCTGAATTGGTAGTGTGAACAGTAAGGCCACCAATAGCACGCGACACATAGCAATTTGATTCAAGTGTGAGATGCCATTTGACGGCGTGTGTGTGTGTGGTTGACGACGAAGATGTGGCCAAACAAGTGGTGCAATTCGCACATGATGCAATTCTTGAACGGCACACAACAACGGCATCACTGCGCTATGAATAAAGCAAAAAACTATGCCACGATATTATACTATTACACAACTATGTGATATAAATTGATAGAATCAATTGGATGCTCGACGCCGGAAATGTTCATGTGCTGATCGTGATGGGCATGTTTTCACTGTCATTGTCAGTGCAGCCAATGATATGATCGATCCAAGTATTGCACTGCTCACTCACTCACATATCAATGTCAATGCGAGCGTAGCATCCACTGACATTGATATGCAACAATGCAATTGGCTAGCTGTTTCTAGTGGCCGGGCCAGAGAACAAAGTGAGCTTGTCGTCGTTGTTGTCGTGTCTGTCGTCGACGGCGGCGCCACTCGCTGCCAATGACAGTGCTAATGTTGCTATCGTGCTATTGATCACACACGGCGCAGCATCCCGAACGTTGCATTGACTCATGCGTACACTTGCTGTGATTCGAGGCGAGACGAAGTTGAAATAAATTGATCCACTAAACTAAAATGAACCATTCAAATGCATTCAAGTGACAACAACAATGAACTAACTGGGTATCAAGTGCCGCCTTAAGCTGTATGTGTGTGTATGTGCTATCGACGCGCATATTTTCAGCCGACAAACGATGACGACGACGACGACGATAAAGCGATGAAGCCACCAAAGTGGATTCTTTCCGTTAGCGTTGGCGCAAACGTTAACTTTAGCTGCTTGTGAGTGAAGATGCTGATTTCAAACTGAATCAGCTGATCGAGAGCTAGCAATACAGTACAAGAGCATCAGCAAACGCAAGTGCAAAATCAAGTGTAAAAACAAACATCAGTGGCGACGATATCAGCAATGACAGTTTTTAGACACAACGTAAAGCTCGATTACACTTGCTTGTGTTTGTCGTTGCTCGCAATGAAATGCGGTGAACATTCAACGCAACGTCAGACGAGAGTGTTGGTTATATTAGTAGCTGTGTGTGTGTCTGTCCGTATGCTTCTGACAACAAACGAACGATAGAACAAGCGATCGAGGGCGCCATCATTCTCTTGTCTCGTGTTATCGTTGATTTTCCAGTGTTTACTGTGAGACTGTCAGCATCGTCGTCGTCGTCGTCTTCGTGTATCTCTTACATCACAAACACGAACACACGAACACACGAACTTACGAACAAAGAATGTGTCGTCGTCGTTGTCTTGATTCCATTAAACTCTCGATATAAAGGCCGACTTGCACTTGGAGCCATGTTGATTCGATTCATGTTCAAGATGGTAGCTGCCAACTGTATAGATGAGCATCGTGAGTCTACATATGAACGACATTAGCGCCCACCATTCACACTGACTACTACAAGCTGCATGCCAGTCGCAGATTGCGATGATAGTAGATGCTAATATTGTTCGATGTGCTAAACTGACACACACGAACTGCTGCTCGCTTGACATCGCACCCATTCTCACTTGTGCTTTCATTTTGCTTGCATACAAATATTTAACTTACATGTACTTTTGCACACTTGCATTACATTGCCATCATGTGTGCAATGACAATGTGATTTTTGTGGTTGTTGTTGTTGCTGCTGCTGCTGCTGCTGCTACTTCTGTTGCTGCATTAGGTGCCATCGTTGTGAGTTCAGTGTGTCAATTGTGACTTAGGCTGTAGCGCACATTGCAGACTAACTGTATTGTGTTTCCAATCATAGTTGATTGTCACTGTTGAATATATCTTTCAATATCAAACAAGCGAGTAAATTCTATTTCATTCAGAATGAACGAAATATATCAATATCCGACAATATCACAATATCTTTACATTGCACTTGAAATGAAAATGAAATTGTTTATTGTAATTGCTGCTCGTCATTCTCTAATTCAATTGACTTATACTCAACGCTAACGTGTAAGTCAATTGGCCCTAACTGAACCTAACCGAACCGAACCGAACCGAACTGAGTTGAACTGACATCGAACGAGATGCCACACCAGTCGCGCTAACTTTACCCGATGCTGAATATCAAACAGAGCTTCATATAGTTAGAGTTCCCATGAGTGCAAGCAGCAGTCCCTGTTGATGTTGTGATATCTTGAACTCGCTCGAACATGTACTTACTATTCGTTTGTTAAGTGTTTGTTCGTCTGTCCGTCCGTACGTCCGTTCATTCGTTTGTTTAGTGTGCCTGTTGCTGGAACGACAATCTTTGCTTCGTTGAACGCAAAAGATCTTTGGATCTTGCCAAGCTCAGCCGCCATGTCAGTTCAATAGCAGCGAGCTTTAACGCTATATGCTCACTGGCAATGCAAACACGCGTAGTGTATGTCAAGTCATTGGGCTAACTCACTTGGCGCCACTCACAAGTGATGCAACTCTGAAGTGAAGATTCTTGAGACTGTTGTTCATTGCGACCATATCTCACGCATGACATAACCATGACGGCAATCATCTTCTTCGTCTTCTTCTTGTCTACGCTAAACTTCTTGTTGTTAGGCAACCAGATAGTTGAAGAGAAGTCGTTGTTGCTGCCGACGTGGTTTTTCTTGAGAAATATTCGTCATGTTCCAAGCGACGAAACAGAACAACATTTCGTCATCTTAGTTTTAGCTTCAGTAAAAACTTTTTAGCCTCAGTCATGGCTAAAGCAATAGTTGTGTTAGTTTTAGTGACCTGATTGATCTCGATTGTTGCTTGATGAAGTTCACTGTTGAAAGAGCTCGGCAAAGAGTACAATTGTGTGAAGCGACAGATAAACTATTGGTCACAGTTTATTACAGTGCGTGTGTGAGGTCTGCGTTGAGGTTCTATGTTGTGCTAATCTTGTCATCGTTGTTGTTGTTGTCGTTGTCTTCGATTCAGTAAAACATGAATCAGGTCTCTCAAGATTCTTTGGAAAAGTTGTTGCTCCAATTATTTGCTATCGCTGTCGTCATTGTTGTTGTTGCTATCGTTTAGGTCGCAACTATGTGCAACTGTAGCTGTGAATGAGAACACCTGATTGAACAATAATCAGGCAACAATTATTATAGGCCTCTTTGTTCACATGATGCTCATGCTGCTCAAGCAAAAGACTTGCTGTTGTTCTTTACGAGACAAGAGAACCAAATAAATGGATCTTTGTGAGTCTAGAGCGACACGAGATGAAACATCTTTTGAGTCTCTATAATAGAAATAACAATACGTGTAAAACCGGCGTCAAAGAAGCGAGGAGCCCCAAGAGCTGTTTACTCGACATCTGGACAGACATATCGATTTACTTATCAAACTTTCAATAGCAAGTTCCATGGACTTGCATGCAAACTGAGTGAAATGTTGACTGAAAACAACGAACAAATGAGCTGAGAAGCAACTGATTGGCTTACAAACCAACAACAGCGACAACATGTGCACACAAAAAGTTAGATAGGCGAGCCAGCAGTGTGACAACTCATTTAATAAGCTGTTGCTGTCGTTGTTGCTATTGCCGTTGTGTTACAACAACTCAACATCAACTGATGCGAATAAATAATAATAATAAGAACACAAGTGACAAGCGATTGAACATTGATCGATTGTGTGATTTTTCTTCTACTTTTCGTCTTTTTCTATTTCAATTCACTGACTTTAGTCAAATTCGCAATGACATTCTATTCTATCGAATGCTATTCTATTTTGTGACTCATGAAAAAGCACGCATGAATTTATAGTGTCAAGCTATTCGTTGCTCGCACTCGAGTGTTTGTGTTCACCACGGAGCTTCGTATCATCAAATGTCAGCCAATCACAGCCAGCTAACAAGACGATAACAAAATCAATAGAGAGCATTGCTTTCGACTCGATTTGACTTGACTTGATCTCATCTCGTGTCTGATTTGACAAACAACTGAGATGAACTTGATTTGAACTGAAGTAAACTTTAAATAGAAATAATACCTGTACGTAAAGGAAACAACCTAAGATGCGCGCCTCAATCTGATGCCTGTCAATCAAACACCAGCCACTGGCCACGCCCCCTTCTTCTCTCTCGTTGATCTGCTAACTGCTGTTTGTTGTTGCTGGTTGCTTGCGCAGACAACAATACTAACAGATCGCACAACAGAGATTGACGGCGACGGCGACGGCGACGAATGCTCATTAGCTAGCTGACCAGCTTAAACTGCGTGTGAGTGTATGTGGTATTGTGGAGTGAGGTGCTGTGCGACTGGATTTGATTTGATTTGATTTATATTGGTGCGCTATTTTTGGCATCTCTTTTTCATTTCATCTCATTAAAATTGGAACAGAAACATCGACACCAGTAGAAGGAAGAAGACTAAGAGAAAAATTCTCTTTTTTGAATTGTTTGCCCGAAGCGAGGGCATTTTCGTCTCAGTTCTCTTTGACTTTCTCACCTTGAACATAGTGTTGTCCCTTTTGCTTAACTTTCTCTCTTCTTCTAAGCAAGTAGTGGTACTACAATGCTATAGTGCGGTATAATCGTCCACCACATTTACTCACCTGGTCCTGCTTCCGTGCTGCTGCTGCCGCTTAAAACTCAGTCACCTGCTGGTGACACAGCGTCAAAGGAACATCCAGGGACCAACGATCAACGACCGAAGAAGTGTACGCGTAAAATGCAAAAAAGAAGCTGCCACTGTGCGCGTGTGTGTGTAGTCGAGCGTTGCTTTACACTTTTTTCCGCTGACATTCAATGCAAGGATTGCAAAGCGTCTGCTTTGCTCTCTTCGTGTGTCAAAGCCATGCTACAATATAGGCGCATCAACTGCACGCATCGTGACCGATCTTCTGACGCAGGCACAGCGAGCAAGGATAATAAAAACGCGATACGCATGCGCGGTAAGTCGAACAACAATCGCCGCCGTCGTCATTGGTGAACGATGTTGGCGTGTCACACGAGCGTCGACGCCAGCCAACAGCAACAACAACAGCACCACTCATAGTAGCAACCGACCTCAAGTGCTCGACAACTGACAGCCACAACAACAGAAGCCAATAGTCAGCGCGTGCACCAATGGGCCAATAACACGCGCTTGACGACACAACTGCCACAGATCAGCTTATTTCGATCGACGCACGCACAGTCACTCACAATCATTGCTTGCTCTACGAAATTTGAATCGAAACGACGAGTGAAACCAGCATACACACACACACACACACAAGTAAAGTTAATGAAGAGAATATGCCGTCGACATATCATAATCGTCAGCAAATCTATATATAATCCTTGATTTCAACATAGACTTAAGAAGAAGAACAACTTAACACTCACAATTTTATTGGATTGAGCAAGCAAACAGACAGACAGCAGGCAGAAAATAAAAGTGATCAGGCAAGCGAGCAAATAACAATGGAAGAAAAGTAGAAACAATAATATACATAAAAATGTCCATCAACAATCGAGCAGTGTGCTTCAATCGATTACAAGTGTCAACATTTGCACAATCTTGTGCTAAAGACATGGCATGCTAGCGTGACAAACTGTTGTTAGTGCTCTGACATAAATCAGAAGACATCAACCTAATCAAACCATCAACCAACAGAACGAAAGAAAGGAAGGCAGAACAAGAGACAACGAAACATAACGATACGACGAAAACCATAAATAGGCACGACGCACCAATGATGCTGGTCGTGTGCGCCGGCTGCGGCAAGCCTATTATTGATCGATTCATATTTTCCGTGTTGGAGCGTTCGTGGCACGCAAATTGTGTCACGTGTTCCGAGTGCACCTGCAAATTGATCGACAAATGTTTCGTGCGCGATGGTAAAATCTACTGTCGTGAACATTTCTACAGGTGAGTCAATTGTACTACTGTGATTTATGTTCACACCCAAATGTCTAACGCCAAATATTAATCTACTGATCATGCATTTTATTATATTTATGTTCTTTCTATTAGACGTTTCGGAATAAAATGTTCGGCTTGTTGCGAGGGCATCGGTCCCACGGATTTAGTGCAGCGCGTGCGTCAGCGCGTCTATCATTCGCATTGTTTCGGGTGCAACGTGTGCAATAAACGCTTAGCGCCGGGTGAAGAATTGTACATTCACGACGACATGTTGATTTGTAAGCATCATTTTGTTGAGGCACACAACAATTCACAACAACAACAAACTACAACAGAGAGTTGTTCACGAAGGCACCAAGACCACAATAATAGTGACAATAGCAACAGCACCAACACCAGCAACAGCAATGCACAGCTACCCACTACATCATCCACTTGTACGAAAGCAACAGCAACAGCAGCATCGAATAGTTCACATTTAACAGCCGTAACAACCACCACTATAGACATTGGTATGCCGCTAACTACGACCACGACTACGACATCAGCATCGAACGATGACAACAACACTAACAGTTCAACCAATACAAGCCTTACATCATTGACTAACATAACTCAAAGCATTCTGACATCGTCGAGCGTTGTTGGTGCTACCAACGGACACCAACAATTAACCACCCACCAACCTAAACAGCTCCAACAAAATGCCAATAGCAACAAACAACGCTCAGACACGAGCGTAGTGACAACATCGTCGTTTGGCCTTACGAACGCCAAAAGCGATCACCAGGATCAAGATGATCGATCGTCGGACAACGATATCGGTCCAAGACAAGTGTGTGCGATGTCTGATTTGGGCAACACTACCAATGCCACCACCACCACCACCACTATGATTGATTTGTCCACTTCAATTGGTGGTGCGGATAATCAGCAGCACCAATTAGCCAGCAATTGGGCCTCAAATCGACGCTCACCTGCCAGCGCAACCTCGAGCACGTGCACCGGCCACTTGTATTCGGCTAGTGGCCTCAACATCAGCAACAGTAGCAGCAGCATTGGTGTCAATGGTGTCAACAACAGTAATAGCAACAGCAGTAACAATATTAGCGGTAATACATTAGTGACCGGTCAGGCGCCACTGCAACCACAACAACCGCTGCAAGTGAGCCGCTGCAAACGAATGCGCACCTCGTTCAAGCATCATCAATTGCGTGCTATGAAAGCACACTTTCACATGAATCAAAATCCGGATGCCAAAGATCTCAAAATACTTGCACAAAAGACGGGCCTCACGAAGCGTGTCCTACAGGTGAGTTTATACTCTATATGCTTGCCTAATGGCAACATTGACATTGACAAAAATACAGGCGCTAACATCTTGCCTACACTTGATACTTTCAATCGTTATTCAATCGTTGTGAACCAAAACAGGTTTGGTTTCAAAACGCCAGAGCCAAATTCCGACGCAATAGCCAACGTGAGACTGCCAACTCGACACCCAGTCATGCACCCATAGCTAATTCGAATGGCAATGCCAATGGCAACAACAACAATGGCAATGGCAACGGCAATGGCCTTGCTGGACTCTATGTGGGAGCTCATAGTCAGAATGCGATCGCCGAGGCCTATATGACAGCATCGCAGCAAGACAACTTGCAACAACAGCAATCACATTTTCACCAGCAACAGCAACAACCACATCATCATCATCATCACCATCATCATCTCAGCCATATTCATCAACATCAACAGCAGCAACAGCACCAACATTCATATTCACCATCCGAGCACACGAGCATTCAATCGGTCACTTCGAGTCTCATGTCGGTACCGTCCCCGTCAGGCAGTCTCACCGAGCTAGGTCGCGTTGATGAAACGGTGTAGGCGGCACAACACGTACGCAAACACTTATCTGGCACAAACCCAGTGCCGAGTGAGAGAGACGTCTTTAAAATTCGATCAATTGATTATTGATCTGATTTCAAACAAAATTCCAAAATCAATCTGGCCAAATGTAACGTAATTCCATAACAACACACAATTATCGACGAATATCAAATAAGAATGAATTTTACACACATGCAAACTGTATCGAGCGACTATAGTATATCGAGATAGATTCTATGAGTAGCGTCGATCGATAACCATGCAATTGATTAAAAGTGCAATCATCTCGCCTCTGCTATGCGTTGAGTCACGCTTGAGTTGAGTGCGACTTTGTGAATTCATTGAAGCACTGATTTCAATCTCAATAAATTACTAAAACAATTTACAATCAGCGTTCCACAGACGACAGTAATGTTTCGAACAGTATTGCTACATTTAATTACCAATTATCAAGTCATCAATAGTTTGTCATAAAGCAACTTGACTGCATTATTCGTTCTGCATTAGCCATACACCGAGTGTGTCGGAATATGTGGGCAGTGAACTTGATGCGAATCGGTCTTCGACGAATTTACGGTCATTTTTCTTCGATGTTATCGTTTTGTCAATCATTTCAATTGACATGTTTGTGTTTTGTTATAAATCATTCTTGTTTTGTCAGTCTTGGTGAATGTGTGGTGTAAAAAAAATGCATGACACTCACAGTGTCGTAATGTGAGCGGGTGTGTGATATATATATATATATATGCTCAACTTGGCATATATATATTGTACATGTTGGCATATTGTGTTGTAATTGCATCATTTGGAATTGTGGCCCGTTTTAGTGGAGTGGTCCGAATAAAGCTTGCATCATGTTACCAAACATCATCAAATTTGCATGTTGTTTAAATTTACATTGGCAAACATTTGTTGGTTTGTAACAATAAGTGAGTGTAACAAAGTGTGTCTAAACAGAGAAATATCCATCGGTCAAGGTGGCATCGCCCAATTCGTCGTCGACCAGATACAGACTGCTCAATCCGCCGTAGCCGCCCACAACGCCACCCTCGTTGACGCCGAAACGTTTGCTTCTCACTAGATAGCCACCTGTTTCGTTGATCAGCTCAGCCGAATCGCTACTACCGTTGGTCAATACACAGCCGTAGATGCCCAACTCGGCGACCATCAAGTCACCTTGCTCGAGAACCGGTGAATTGTCGTAGGTCAGCAACCAATTGTTGGTGGTTGGACTATTAATGTATTCCATCAGTATGTATTGATTGCGTGATTCGTGTTGCTTGATATTGTGTAAGAATGGCTTGATGGCTTCGCCGTAGATGTTGTGACCGCCGCCTTCACGTTGCGGCTTGAGAACTAAATTCTGCTTACTATGCTTCATGGCCATCTCGTAGGCGGCGTTTCCTTCGTCGTCGAATCCCAGCGGCCATAGACGACAAAAAACACGCGACAACAGCAGTGCAGCATCAGCATCAAGAAAACGTTCCAATTGCATCTGATCGTTGAGTATTTGTTGAAATTTTTTCACGCCCGACAAATGAAAATTGCTCGATGGATATTTGATGGCGCGAGATCGTTCCAATTGTAGGCGCATGTCCCAAGCGCCATCGAAATTGTAATCTGACGGATCATAACAATGCCGATAATAGACCACTGCAACTTCGGTGCGTTTGTGGAACAACAATTCGCGATTTGGTCCCAAGCTAATACAATCCAGCAGGTCAGTAAAGCGACATCGTGTCATTGCAATGTCGGGCCGTTGCATGTGCACCAGCTGCTCGATGATTCGTTGATCAGAAAAGTTCATACTTCTATTTTCGGTGACAACCAATATGATGGCGCTCGCTTTGGCATACAAGTCCCATGCTTTGATCAAACCGTTGGCCACTAATCGGGACCCGTCGTTGGCCGGGAAGCGTGACTCCAACTGTGGCACATCAATCAATTGGTATTTGCGCATTAAATATTGATGCATTTGTGCAATATTCATTGATGAACTTGCTAAGCTGGCGGCGATTGCGTTCACTTCGACCTGACGTAAACCAATTCGACATTTGGGTACTTGGCCGTCGACATCGTACTCGCACTTGGTAGCGTGTAACATGTAATCGGAACGCGAGATACAACCAATGATGGGCTGAGCGCGGCCTTCTCGTTCCACGGTCTCGTTGATCTCGAATATTTTGCGCGTAAAATCGTCCACTTTCATTACACCCTCGAGAGATGTACGCATGAATTCTAAATCGGTGGCGATGCGTTGCATCAAAGTGTTTACGTGCGGCTGTATGGCTCTGGCACAATCATACAAACGTCGAGGAAATGGCGATGGAAACAACGTGATCGGCATTTGGAATACTATATTGTCGTTTGGTTCGCTATCGTTGCGCATAACTAAACCTGCATGCGTTCGATTCGATGGAGAGGATTCGTGATTGAATGAGATGAACGTGATCAAATTAGCTCAGCAGATTTGTTGATGAGAACAGCATGGTGATGATGCTGATGTACTTACCATGTGAAAGAGCATAATCACGCGAATCCCGGCACATTAAGTCGAACGTTATTTGGTCTAGCGTCGGGGGCCACATGATTGGTGAAAGCAATTTATTTGGCGCTTCTCGTTTGGAGTGCAAGAATAATAATAATTATAATGATTGATGATAATAAGGCCTAACAAAGATCTAATAATAATGTTAAGAAGAATAAGAATAATACATAGGTCGTTGGAATCTTTGAGACAACAATTTTCATTTGACGCCAACGCGCAACCGATTTGGCGAAGCGCGGGTAATCGTACATATCAGCTGATTATCACACGTTGCAAGTTGCAACATGGGGAAGAACGAACGAGCGAGCGCGAGGCTCGATCTGAAATTGCCGGCTGCCAGCCGGCTTTCGTGAATGCAACAGTCTGCAGATTAACCGATTTCGCAGATTTAACAACACACCACACATGCGTGAACTTGGCGCTTTGAACACGTGGGTATCATTCAGGCACAACAAACATTAATAAAAAATCGAAAAAGATATGTTGCTAGATATGACTGGAAGTGCTCAAGAATCAAGAATATAATGGGTCTGACGAAGAATTACTTGCGTTACGTGCACAGTAGCACATTTGGTCTTGTGGCCGCTTCAAATCAGGGCTCATCGATACGCTTCGTTCAAATCGGCAAGACCACCGATAGATATGTTGCCGTCCCAGCCAACGAGAATGTTTACATCTGGGATCTTAAAACTAAAAATTGTGTCCAAATATTGACCTACGAAGGAGACCAAGCATCTGAAGTGACCACGCTCGATGTGTATTGCGGAGGCAACAAAAACTCCAACCTTATAGCCACTGGTTATGCCAATGGAAGCATACGTGTGTTCGAATATGAATCGGGCATACTCAAATCCACATTCACTGGACACCGATCAGCCGTGTCTTGCTTGACGTTCGATGCAAACGGTGCGAGGCTGGCCTCCGGCGGCAAAGATTGTCAAATAATCTTGTGGGACATTGTGGCAGACCAAGGTTTGTTCTCACTGAAGGGACACAAAAATGCAGTTACCAAATTGTGTTTCGTGTACAACGAAGAGTATCATCGCGATTTGCTTGTGTCGAGTTGTGTAGATGCTGTGTCCACATTGAAGTTTTGGGACCTTCAAATTCAGCATTGCTTCTGGACTGAATCGGGTCATTCCAGCGGAATATGGAGCTTTGTTATGTTTAGACAAGGCACTCGTATAGTTTGCGGTTCCATCGGGCCACAGCTCAAAGTGTACTCAATCGAGTATCTTGATCCTAGTACCTCGAAAAAATTACAGGATTCGTCTGAAGACAACGATCACGGACTTGAAGAATCTGAGATTGAGTTCGGTGTAAAGATCACACCGATGAAGTCCATCCTTAGACACTCAGAATCTGTTTCAAAGCGAATCCAAGATATGTCGATTGACAAAAATGAATCAATTATCATATGCCACTCCAACGACAAAACTATCGAATTCTACGGTATCCGTAGTGAGGCTGAGGCGCTATCTTACGCGAAACGAAAAGTCAAGAAAGAAAACCGTAAAGCCATTAAGAGAAAGAATGACCACAATGATGAACCAACCATCGAGACTCAAGCTAGCATCACTGCCGAAGAATTCCTCAAAACGGTTGAATGTGAGATCAATCTCAAGTATAAACTCGTTAAGTCTAGCTACCGTGTTAAGGCTACCGCAATCATTTCAACTAACCGCGACACACGCAAGTATCGGGTCGCGTGCATGTTAGCCAACAACAAGCTTGAATATTTCACCTATGAACCTGAATGTGATCAAATAGAGAACCAACAAACTGCAATAGATTCTATCGAAATTGATAGCCATCGTTCCGAAGTCCAGTGTGTTGCCTTATCACCTGACAATCATCTAATTATGAGTGGCAGCGGTGAGTCCATCAAAATTTGGCGTCGCATGACTCAGGTTTGTATTAGCACAATTCCCTCCGAGCCAGTGACATGTTGTGCGTTCGCCAACCTTGATGATCCACACGATGCTCGATTCCATTATGCATTTGTTGGCACGAAAACAGGGTCAATACAAATTGTCGATGCTCGATCTGCTTCGATAGTGGAGACCATTGAAGCTTATGATTCCGGAAAATCGTTAGCCTCAATTGATGTTCTTCCTGATGGCTCAGGTATCGTAACTGGAGGTCAAGATCAAACAGTTGCATCGATCAAGTTTTGGACACATTCTTGGATTCCGCTAGGCATGAAAGCTAAAGTGCTCTCATTGACAAAGTCGAGAACTTTACCAATCGAAAGAGAGACCATTATCACAGCAAAAATTTCGAAGAATTCAAAATTCCTCGCCGTCGCTCTATCTGATTCAAGAGTTGAGATATTCTTCGTGGATACGTTCAAGCACTTTCTGTCTCTCTACGGCCACAAGCTACCTGTTACGTGTTTAGATATTTCAGATGATTCCACCATCATAGCTACAGGGTCTAGCGATAAGAACATCAAAATTTGGGGTCTTGACTTTGGTGATTGCCACAAATCAATTTTCGCACACGACGATATAATAACATGCCTCAAATTTGTTCCCAAAACACATTATGTATTCACGGCAAGTCGTGACAAAACCATCAAGCAATGGGATTGTGATCATTTTGGAAAAATCCAAACCATTCGTAGCCACCAAGCAGAGATTTGGTGCATGGACTTGAGTTCGAGTGGCAATCACATTGTGACAGCATCACATGACAAATCTCTTAGATTATTTGAAAAGACAGAAGAAATTCTTATACCTGAAGAAGATGAGGCGGACGAGCGCGAAGCCGAAGACGAAAGGAACATATTCGAGAAGCAAGAAAATATCATAGCTGGAGAATTGAACAAAGAAACTGGATTGGCCGCGAAAAAAACTGTCGAAAGTGTCAAATCTACCGATCGTCTTATTGAAGCAATTGAAGTGTTTGGCAATGAGCAGGCGAAGCATAAGGCTTTCGAAAAGGCTAAGGTCTTGGCCGCTGAAAAAAATGAGCCTGAGCCCGCGGCGCCTGAGCCTGATCCATTATTGATGTCTGCCAACACAACCGATTATCACAGATTCATGCTAGAGATATTAAGGCGCATCAAAGGTGGAGATCTCGAAGAAATCCTGCTCACGTTGGAGTTTGATTACGTCCACAAATTGTTGATAATCTTGACAATCTTCATGGAGAAGAACTGGGACATCGAACTCATGGTTAGATGTGCATGTTTTTTGTTGCGCGTCAATTCAGGCAGAATCATGGCGAGTCCAACACTCGTCCCGGTTATTTACAAACTTAGAAACATTATCATGGATCGTACAATGTCACTCAAAGACATGACAGGGTTCAATCTTTTTGCTCTCAAGTGCGTGACCCCAGATAAATAAATGAAATCAGATTGCCCAATAGAGTTCAGATGTAAATTTAACATCTAAGTGAAACTCATGTCATCTCTTATAAAGGGTTTATTGGTCCGATCTCAATCATCGCTTCTTGAATCTCTTACAAGTTGCTCTACCAGTCTTTGCTCTAGATTTTTTCTCTTTAGATGGGGCAGCTAATCTCGTAAAGTTTTCTTCTTCGTAGCGTTTCACATTTTTGTCCTCTTTCTCGTGACGGTCGTGTATCTCGAGAGGCATGTCGTCAAGTTCGTGTCGAACATCATCCATAACAACTTTGTTGAGCACAGCTTTTCTTTTTCTGTCTTTACTCTCTACAGCGTCACTAGAGTAGGCCATAGATCGGAGCTTTGGTGGCTTATAAATGATCTTCTCATTATTCAATTGTCCTCTATGGATCTCCTCTTCGTCGTCCTCATCGTCTTCTTCGTCTTCTCCGTAGTCTTCGTCTTCTTTCTCTTCTTCGTCTTCTTCCTCACAGTCATCATCGTCAACGACGATATTCTCAAGATTAACTCGGTGGGCAGGCGTTCCAGACGAATTTAGTAGTTTGTCCAATTGGTAGCTCAATCTTTGATGAATAAGTTTGATCTTGTCCAATGTAACGCGAAGATCAATAGCTCTATCGATACTGGGAAAGTTAACCAATGTTTTAGAATCTATTTTTGCTAATATAACATTGCAAACCTCTATCACGTATGATATGAGAGATTCGTTCCTCACGTCTAAAAAAGACACACCGTTCTTGAAAGATTGTTCATTTTTGATGTTATTCAACATTGCATTGAATAACTCATTTACGTCTCGAGCATGCTTCTGTATATCTCCGAGAACCATGGTTTCATCCATTTTGAAAAAGCGGTAGAGAACTAATTAACAGAGTTAGTGAAACATTTTATTCATTTGGTACATTTCAATTTACATTAAATTGCCTGAGCACACAAGCATGTGTTTCTCTACCTGCAACACTAGCGCCGCGTAGCGGCAGACTAAATAATAATTATCATTTATGCCTTCTTTTGGATGACGAGGACGATGACTCTTCTCGTTTTCTTTTAGAAGATCGGTCACTACGACTTGATTTACTTTTATCTTTCTCGCGATCCTTTCCCCTATCTTTATCGCGTTCGCGACCATGTGCCCTATCACGATCTCTTTCGCTCTTGCGCTCACGTTCTCTGGCGCGCTCGACCTCGGCAAGCTCTCTCTCTTCCCTGTCGATTCGTTCCTGTTCCATCGCCCATTGACGCTGTTGTTCTTCCCATGCTTGTTGCTGCATTTGCCATTGCAATTCTTGCTGTCGTTTTAATTGCTCGTTGCGTCGGATCATTTCGTTTTCGAGATCTCTGGCCCGGTTACTGGAAACAATAACTGGAATAGTAGGTATCACAGCATGATGATGCTGATGCTGTTGCTGCTGTTGATGAGAGGGAGGGGGAGGAGGAGGAGGGACTGTAGGAACAGGCGTTGGTGTAGATTGTGGCTGTTGCTTGTCACGGAGCTTTTTCTGACGTTCACAGTACAATTTCCATGTGTCTTCATTGAAGCCATAGTTGAAGTAGTCACTGATATCGGCACCTGGTTTTCTCCATGGCTTGTCTTCCAATTGATCGAGATTGACATCCATAATTGGTTGTCCTTGATAGTCGCCAGTCGCGTCGAGATTAACACCGGGCTTCTGTTTAGTTGTCTGCTGTCGTCGGTCACGTTGCAAATTGGTGACCAACGATGAGACATCGTCTATGGTCACATGGACATCATCCTCGTCATCATCAGAGGCCGCTGCTTCTTCTGGTGCTGCTGCTTCTTCTGGTGCTACTGCTTCTCCAGGTGCTGCTCCTTCTCCAGGTGCCGCTACTTCCCCTGGTGCCACCGCTCCTTCAGGAGCGGATACTTCCTCAGGGGCTGCTGTTTCTTCGGCTGCAGCATTCTCCTCCGCTTCTTCTTCACCATCGCGTAAAGGCTTTTGAATATCTTCGAGAACCATGGTTTCAGCCATTTTGATGATAATATGGTCTGTCAAGAGTAACGCGAAGAATAAAGAGCGCTCGAATCAATTGTTTCGGAGCGTTATATGTTTTCCACAATTGTCCACCGCCTGCGTTCGGACTGTGTGTAGGCGCAAGCGCAATGCTCACTTGAATAGCCCGCCCAAATTTGAATGCGTCTTCGGTCCATTGTGCATGTTCAACAAGAGAAGCAACAGAAGAGATAGCAGGAACGAACAACTCATTGAGTTGACGGATTATGAGCTCCAGCATCCATCACTGCAAGGCTTGAATTGGCCATGTTTGTTAGCATTAGTTTTTCCTCCATTTCATGTGCAGTTTTACTGTTACAAACAACAACTATTATATAATACTGTTGTTAGCAAGACAAGCTGCCGATCACGATGAATAGAAACACACACATACACACAAACATGGTGAGTAAAGAAGTTGGAAGAAAAGTTGTTCCTCTTTGATGGTCAGCTGGCTGGCGGTGTTTATTCACCTGTGCACTTGTCAAGTAAGCTTAAGATATCACCGACTCACAGCCTTTATCGAATTGCCCTAAGTCTTTTATTTCTCTTTGAGTCTTAAAACTTTGTTCATTGATGCTCACAACGTGTAAGTTAGCAAGGGTGCCATCGCACTAAGCATGAACACACAGAGTTATGACGATGATGGTGATGTCATGAAAAGAGATGCGTATTTTGACTTCCGTGCTGGACACCTTCATCGGCTGAACCTTTGAATAAATTGACCTTCAATGGGCCGTTTCCCAGTGCACGTTATAAAGTGAACATTAGACTCAAAGTTCCCTCGAAGTAACTTCTTAATTTTGTTACTGTGACTCGTGTAAGCGCGCACTGTGCTAAGCTCGTGACTTATTCAATGTTGTCGATTAATCAGCTAAGCCTTTGCTGGTCAGGCAGCTAGACTTTGCGACTTAGAATCAGGTAGAGAATCAACAGGAGGAGCAAGTTTCATTCTTACTTAAATGGCACTGATCATTACTTCCGTCAATCGTAGGCACCGGCAGCAGAGAAGAAGAAAAAGAATGATCGGCTCAACTAAATAAAGTAGAAAGTAAATTGAAGTTAAGCCAACTAAGCTTGCCTAATAAGATTCAGTGAGTAATGTGGCTTGCTGCTCGTTGGCTGTCATTTAGTGAGTCAATAAGTCATATTGAATTATTTAACAGGTGCACTGTGAAAGAGTTACAAGCTATCAAAATGCCAGTTGTTTGTGTGTGTTCGTATTGACCATTACCACAAGCTTTGGTCGGACAATGATATTCACACGCACGCACACATTGAAATGCTGGCGTTCGTATAATTGCTAACGACTGTGCCAGCATTGTGCAATAGTAGTCCAATTAGACAATCCCCTCAATATAAGTGATCGGTTACATTGATGATTCACAGTCAATGTTACCGTTCACAGTGTTCTTTAAGTGGGCATAAGCAATATCACTGTTGTTGTTTGACACTCAACAATTTACAAAGTATCTTCATTACATCATTAAGTAGTAAGCGATCACTGCAAGAAAAAAAACCGACAAAAGAAATAAGCGACTGATCGGTTATGCAAGATTTTTTTGTAATTTCTTATTATTGAGCAATCTTCTTGCACTGAGGCATTAGCGTGTTGGAAAGTTAGCATGCTCAATCGATTAACGTTCCGTCAGATTAAATCCTGTCAGATAAAAAAGCTAGAGGTGACGTCATAAAGGATCTTCGTATTAGACTGCAAATACTCGTTGTAAATACAGGAATCGAAATGACTTTCTTCAAGTGAAGTTAAAATAAAAATGCATCACAATGAAGGAGGTCGGATATCTCGACTAATTTTTGAAAAATAAAGTTTGTGTCGAGGTAATAGTTTTAATGCCAATAGAACCAATCAATAGAAATGTCTTTTCCACATCAAGCAACAACAAATCATCGTAGTATTTCACGAAACGACACAATTAAGCAATGTATCATCCAATAATAGATTGCTTAATGAAACTAAGTTGGTCCAACAAGTTCGATTGGCCGTGCATAATAGCTGCCAGCAGCATCAGTGTCACTGTCTACCAGCATCGGCATCAGCTCATCCCAAACAGAGGCTGCAAGTTAACATCGCTTCGATACAAATTGGACGGAAATCCAATCAGAAATATCAAGAAACGAGTGTCAATATTCTCACTAACAACATTGGTGCTGGCACTGCAATTTGTACAAATCGGTGTTCACTCGACCGGAAACAATGCCGTCGACTTAGCCCAAGTGTTGGCCGGC
Source organism: Fragariocoptes setiger (assembly GCA_019968535.1). Lineage (NCBI taxonomy): Eukaryota > Metazoa > Arthropoda > Arachnida > Trombidiformes > Phytoptidae > Fragariocoptes > Fragariocoptes setiger. Next base: position 26,648 of record JAIFTH010000131.1, on the reverse strand, counting down.
TACGAGAGTCTGGAGCCGTGGCACGATATCGAGCCTGACGCTTATCTAAGTCCCACTGAATTCATACGATCTCGAGGATTCGATGTCGAGTTCCATCGAATTGTCACACCGGACGGTTACGTTCTCAGCATGAATCGTATCGTCAATCCAAAGATTCGCAAACGTGATCGTGATTTGTTGCGCCCCGTGCTATTGCAACATGGCCTCCTCACAAGCTCAATGGTGTTCATGACCGCATCCGATCGGCATCGCGATCGCCCGGCGGCCCCAACGCGTCCATTGCGCCATCGCTTGCGTCGACTGTTACCACCGCTGGTGCGCCAAGATCGTGGCTCGTGGCGCTTTTGGGCCGACGTTGCACTCAACACATTGACCACAAGGAATGGCTATCGCCAATTGGACGACCGCACCTATGTCACCGACTCGTTGGCCTTCATGTTGGCCAATCAAAACTACGACGTGTGGATGCCCAACTCTCGTGGTACCCGTTACTCGTTGAATCACACACACTACGATCATCGGCACGATCATCGCTACTGGGAGTACTCATTTCACGAGCACGCATTGTTCGATTTGCCATCATGCATTGAGCACGTGCTCACGCAGACGGGCCACTCGTCACTGGCCTACGTCGGCCACTCACAAGGCAACATGATGATGTTCATTTTGCAGAGTCTCAGGCCCGAGTATGCGGATAAAATTCGCCCCTTCATTGCGGTCGCTCCCATTGCTTTCATACCCGACCTATATTTCGGATTGGTGCGTCCATTGATAAGCACACTGGCCGACACGAAGCAACTGGATTCACTGCTCAAAGGTCAGGTGTTCAATCAAGGTCCACTGGGGCAGCTGATGCTCGATCTGTTGTGCCGGCCACGCTACACGCCGCCAGTTTGTGATTTTGTCTTGCTATTAACGTTAGGCGACGCGCTCAAACGCGCCAATCGCACTCAAACTGCCATGCTCGTTCATCACATACCTGACTCGACATCGGTGCACAACCTATTGCACTTTGCCCAGCTAGTGAGCTCGGGCCGCTTCGAAGCGTTCGACTATGGGCCCCAGCAAAATTTGCTACGCTACGGAACGGTAAAGCTCTCATATAAACCTTCTTTCCGTCTTCATATTCACTCTCTCTCTCTCTCTCTCTCTTCATTCTTATGTTAACCTCTCGATTATATTCTACCCAAACAATAATTAATCATGCACGAACTTAATTTTTCGTCACCTGCAGAAATTCCCAACTCGTTACCCCATTGAGAATATTGTGTCTCACGACATTGCGCTCTTGTGGGGCGCACGCGATCCGCTGGCCACTCCAAAGAATGTGGCCCTCACTCGATCACACTTAACAGTGCCGCTGATGGACGATTATTTGGCACCCGATTTAGCGTGGGGACACAGTGATTTTTTCTACGCACGAGGCGCGGGCAAACTCATTAATTTGCATATTTTATCTTTGTTAGACCGTTACAACTAATTAATTCACAACTAAACGATTTTTGTGCAATATGCTTGCCTAGATTGAAGCTTCAATAGTTTTGACTCGATAGCTCTATTGTTTGGATGTTGTTATGTTTCACCTATAGATTTATCTGGAGGAAATCAAAGTTGCTTATCAGCTCGTCACATCGATTGGCATATCGAGCTGAACGATATGATTAAGAGTAAGAATAAGAGTGACGTGTCGATCAACCTTACTTGCTGTCAATTAAGCTGTTAAGCACGCGTACCTTATCTTGAGTTGCCAAATACGTACATGTATGGCCTTAAACGCGTTGCATTAGTTGTTGTAGTTAATGTCGACGATGCTGATTTTTTCTGAAACATATGAGCACTTTTCAATTTAATGGCAATTCAAGTGATGGCAATTAGCTATATCAATATCCCTTGAGAGGGCCATAACAGTATACTACAATTACTTCCTTGCTTATTCTCTCGTCACAAACAATCAATTTGTCTTTATTGATTTGTCTCGTCTGAAATGGCTATTCTATTGAACTAAACGGCCAATAATGAACGATGACTATAACCTTGACAAGACATAAAAGAGATTGACACTCTTTATATTTTGCTCATGTGTGTTGACGCTTGTATAGCTGTTTGGTGTCCATAGACGGTTAGTTCGATTGGATTGTATGCTCAACGATTGATTGTGACCGACCAATCAATCCGTCTTTCTATTATTTTTCTTTTCAATTCAGTACTGCGAGAAAGTTTCCTACAGCAGTCTGTAGTTTGTCACTACTGAAGTAATTATTTTTCATCTATTGAGCTTATTCCAATGGTTGAATGGCTAACATTTACGAGCGCGCAAGATCAAGAGACCAAAATTAGAAATCAAAAACAATAATTGGCCTACAAAAGCAAGCTCGACATAGAAAATTCTCTTTGATCTTTGTTAGGTGTTCGTTCTTCTCGTCGGATTGTAATTATCGTGCAAATGTTAGTCGATACGTGACGAGATACGTGGCAATATCTGACCACCATGATCATTGCTATTGTTTTTTTTCTATCGATTTCACAAAGCGTAAAATATTCACCATACAATAAAAACAACAAACAAAAAATGTAACGTCTTGGCCGCATACTGAGATCAGTATTTTGAATGAAAGTGTAACGTCAAGGTGAGTGTGCTCAAAAGTTGCTGGCCGTTTTGAAACACAAATGTATGCATAGTGAACAGCACGTACAGAGACAAGTGTTTGCACATCACACAAACGAATAACTATTACATGTTGACATATAGCTGTCATACACAATCAATAACAATCAACCAGGCACCAATTGTTGTAATACCTTGTGACCTTGTTGGTGACGCAATCGCTCAAACTATCAGGTGTGATGCGGTGAGTATCACTAGTCACTAGTGAGGGCCAAGTGTGATTGTCACCACTCTTATGTTTATTCTATGACAACCAACAATGTAAACACACTATGCAATCTTGTACGCATGGCACAGGCCTCGGATTATGTTCACAATGCACCGAATGAGGGTAATTTCAATCGTTTATGCCTCAGTTAAAATATTTAGCGTTTCAAAAATTGAGAGCTTATTCTGTACAGTTTTATGTGTGCTTGCTTGGCTTTTCTCATAAGTCAGATCTATACGGTTGCCATTCTCATTCTCTATACACTCATTCTCATTTGTTGCTTGATATCTGCTTTCTGTATTCAATGTTTGTTAAATACACATACATACTCGCACGCAGACACACACGGCATTGTTGTGCAGTTCAAAAAGGTGCGATACAAATGATAGAGATTTAATAGGTGTCTAAGTGGTTCTGAGAAATTCTACGCACCACTTGTCGTTGTAGCAGCGGCTGGTGATTGAAAAGAGAGACAAGTTCAAGGTCGGTGCACTTCAACTTCAATTCGCCGGTGTCTGTCTGATTGCTTGGCTGGAATTTTCGGCAAGAAAAATGAAATCTCTAATCTATTGCAGGTGTTAGTTTTTTGAATGGGTATTTCTTTCAATTAAGCCGACACACAATTGGACCAGATATTAAGTTACATCCGGTCGTTTTAGCAATCTGTGTCTGTGTAGTAGATCACATTAATCTCAATTCACGTGAAATGCTTTCCTTTAAGTAAGTATTCTCTTTCAAAAACTTGTGGCCCTTGGAAGTATAGAGATATAATATCTCTATAGTCATCTTTCTAAAAAACATTCATATAAAATTCGTTGATCAGAAGAACAATCGAAAGCCAAAAGAGCCACTTAATGGAGAAATAGAGAGAACTTTCTTGAATGAAGAGAGAATGGAATTATGAGCGAAGAATGATGAATTGTTCACCATAGTATAACATTTGTATTCAACAAATGTTGAAACTGAGGAAAACCGTTCAAGTGTTAAGACACTTAACGAGCTTAAATTCAGCGATTTTTGTTCGGAGAGGTGTTTACAACAGATGCTAACGCTTATGAATTTGCCAATACAGCATTGCTAGCTCGCTAATAATAAATTTACTCTCAAGCATTACAATATAAACAAATGGCAACAATAATACAACAACAAACTATAGTTTACTGCAATCGGCTCGACTTTCACTTAGAATAATAATCATTTTGGAGATTCTCGGCGACACTTTTTTCATTTGACTACAAACAGCTCATTATTAATTGCACAATGTTACGTCATAACGCCATACTTGATGAAGAAACCTGGAATCTAGTTAATAGGAAACAGAGATCTTTCATTCCAAGAGAGAAAGGGTTGCTTAGTTTTTTTTGTTGTCTTCTTTTCTTTCGAACTCATTTGAGGCTCAGCGAGGGCAGGTTGTTCTATTAATACACCTTGTAATAGCGTTCAAGTTACATTAATAATGTAAATCACTGTAATATCGATTGACAACCGACGAGGTTTATTTCACCGGTGAAAAGAACGAAAGCTTTCATAGACTTATTGAACATAGCAACAGCACAGTCAGAGAGAGAGAGTCAAGTGAAAAGGAGAGAGTTCAACTCGTGCCATTTTCTTCATCGAACCAAATCACTTGCTGTTTAGACTCACTAAATCTTTGCAGCTCAGGTAGCGTTATTTAGTTTCGTCATCTTTCTGCTGGGCGGCACTCAAGCTCTCAACTATTATGGCTGCTTTGATTTTCAAGTGAAAGTTAGCAAGCAACCAAGTGGACGCGCTAGTGAAGAATGTGCATTGGCAGTGTCTCTCTATGAGAAATGCTCTTTCTCACAGAGAATTTTCACTGAAGTCATATGGCACTGCTCAGTGATTTGTGCTGTGCAAGTTAAAAGCCAAAGCTGACAAAAATGTTCGTAACCACCAATAAGACTTGTGTGTGCAACTGTCTGTCTGTGATGGTTTAGCGAGCAAACGATTGATTGTTGTCGCTCCTGGTTGTTTGTATTCTCTTTTCAATATTCTCTCTTTCTCTCTCCCGTTGTTGCTGTTGTCGTTAGGTCTGTGTGCAATGTTGTTGTACAGTTCCATTTGTTATGGCAATGAGGGACAAACGATAAACAATTCGCTGTCTATCAACTATTGAACTATTCGGACAGTCATTGTGCATGTGAGTGTAAGCGTTTATTGGGAGAAAGACAACACAAGGTGAGACATCACCAACAGCAACCTGCAACAATCTGTCTTCAACAACGACGACAACAATCAGTGTGTTTTGCAGTCAAGTGGGCGGAGTTACTATCACTTCTGCCCAGAATCTCTCAATGCAAAGTCTGCTCGATGTGTTGCTGATTGCGGGCGAGCGAGCGCGCGCGCGCTCGCGCGACAGTTAGCACAGGCTCAACTAAATTTGAGACGGCGATAACTTTGGTGTGTCTCTTGACAATTCATTGCATGGCCATTACATTACTAGAGCCACAATTGGCTGTACAATTGGCTCAAAGTTAATACGGCAGCGACTTTCACTTTTTGGCACCAATTGTAAAATGAAATAAAAATGTTAACGAATGTGAATGTGTCTTACCTGTGACACACAATTCGGTCGCACTGGTTCTGTCAGTTTACACCTAAAAGCGCGCGCTCACACGATTGTCTAAAACAGTTTATTGCCAAGACATACATTCTTTTAGCCATCAAAGTCAATGCAACAGATTTTATGGATCTCGATTGACATGTTTGTTCTGAAATTTTAGTTAAGTTGCAGCACGTGAAGCGGAAACACGTGAATGCAAACTATCGTCGCAAAAAACCAACGACAACAACACGCGTTACAAAATCAACGAAAGAACAAGTTTCTATCAAGATTGTAATCTTTCACGCAGCCAGAACCACACAGAATCTTAATATAACATTATGGCTCATTCATCTTTGAAGTTAACATGAATATGATTTCCATCTAACAGCTGGCCAACCAATTGTAAAAGATTAATTCAAGCAGTGTTTTGATAATAACTTGATAATCATAACGAGATGAACCACACTCCGCTTATGGCGAGTACCGGTCATTGGACCGCACATTCATTGTTAAGGCAATCAGTGACAAATGTTCATTTAGCGGTTAATGGGAATCCGCACAGCAATGGTGCTTATCTTGAGTGCCATCATCAAGACGGCAGCTCTATCTGGGCCCCACAACATCAGCAGCTACAACAACAGCAACTGCATCAACAACATTCAACAACAAGCGTGCTCAATTTATTGTCTACAACACCCGATACAACTATCGGTAGCTATCGATCGGCTTTTCTCGATCTCGAGAATACAACAGCAACACTAGTTGGTGACAAAAGCTCATTGTGGCTCGTGAGCGAGTGGTTCGCCGGTCCGTTGCGCAACGCCGACAAGCATGTCGATTATTATGTCAACGAATTGTGGGTGAAATATTGCGACGAACGTGTGCTCAAATTGCCGTTCATGTCTGACGGCCCGTGGAAACTACTGTTGGCAATCATGTTGTACGTACTGTTCGTTAAACGCTGGGGCCCGCTGTGCATGGCCAATCGGCGTCCATTTGAGCTCAATTGGGCTCTGCGCGTGTACAACTTGGCAATGGTAGCGACCAATGTGTGGATCTGTTACCACGCGTGTCGCATACTTAACTTCGGTATCGATTGTTTCGATTGTGACATCATCGATCCTCACGACATTAGTGCTGAAGCGCTTGAGTTACTCCGATTTGGGTGGCTCTTTTTTTGGTCGCGTCTTATCGAATGGATCGATACGGGCTTCTTTGTGCTGCGCAAAAAGCAAACACAAATCACCAAGTTGCACGTGTTCCATCATTCGTTCGTGCCTATCCTCGTTTGGCTCTATTTGAAGCTGCATCCCTCGAAAACAGTAGCCTTCTTTCCATTGGTCAATTCATTTGTGCACACCATCATGTATACCTACTATCTGTTGGCCACTTTCGGCCCGAAAATGGCACCTTACTTATGGTGGAAAAAGTATTTGACTTCGTTGCAAATTCTACAATTTGTGATCATTATCATTCAGGTTATGACAATTCCATTGCGCGAAACGCCCCAGTGTCAATATCCGCGATTGTTCTTCTGGATAGCGTTAGCAGGTGCTATTCTCTTTCTTACACTATTCTATCGCTATTACGTGGACACATACAACAACAAGAGTGAGAAATATCAAAGTCACAGAACCAATGACAACAACAACAAAGTAAATGCACGCGACAAGCTCGAAAAACTACCACTGACTAAAATAGCAAACTCCGATACAACAATGACCGCTTTGTTAGAGCTCAGCAATTCTGGTCGCTCGCGTTCATTGTCAGAATATGTCGAGAATTGCATCGACGACGCCGATTTACGAAAACAGCGTACTATAGCCCCATGGATTTCATCATATTCTGCGTAAAATTGTGTACATTGTCCTTTAATGGTCTATATTTTTTATTAAAATACTGATATCAGTATACACAAGAATAGACAACACATCTTGGTGGTCTGGATCTTTCTAATGTGATTACAACCTCATTGCCCCATGGGTCTGCCACGAATTGCTCTCATGGTGTGCTTCGGACACAAATTCGAGAAATGTAATTATATCGTCGTGTACAAAAATACGTTCGTGACGAATCACCGAGGTCAAGGCCCCGAATTTTCTTCAACTCTAGATCCTGTAGCTATAATCATCTGATATGTTTAGGCATGTAACAGGTAGCCTGCGTTCACAGAGTGACAGAAAGTGGTTGAATGTGGCCACAATAAGTATCGCAACTCCTTGTTTTTAAGAATTTTCACTGTGACGATAGTTCTTCTTTGAATTTTTAAAGTTCTTCACTTTGAAAATGAAAGCACTCTAGTTTCCAGTTCTAGCAGAATCCATCAATATGTCAAAACCTGATCGATATATCAATTTAAAACATGACCTCGTGACAATTTCAGAGCCGTCAGATATTACATCAATTGAGTTGACAATATGGTGGAATGTCTGGCTTCACGACCCAACCTCATTTCGCCACTCAAAGATCAAGTGTTCAGTTAGAGCAAAAAGGTTCGTTGTTATTCGATCTACTGTTTATTTCGCGAAGTTTCAATTAGAGCTGTTTTACCTGGTCACATTAAAATTATGGCGGTTAGGTGTATTGGGCTCGCTAGCAATGAATCGCATCACCAATTCAGGAGTTTGCTACACTGTAATGCAAAATAAAACCGATAATTATTCATCTCAGAAGGACAGCAAATATTCTACTCGCGCGAAGGTACCAATTTCATCTATATGCAAATTATAACTTCATTAGATGAAAATAAGCCATCAAAGACCTTATATATTCAAAAGTATACTGTGAATGGATTTGAGTTAAAAGATTATACACAACTAGCCGATGTATGCAAAACGAGTGTCTTAGAAGGTGATTTTATTTTAAATACTTGTTACAACGAAGCTGTTACAGGATTGAATCTTTCGAATCAAACTCTGAGATTTTAATTTTGAGTCAGACATGATTCTTCAAGGAACAGGTTGTTGTTTCGGCTGTGGTTTATAGAGAAACGCTTTTTCTCTTCAATTTCACATTTTTGGTGCCTGATAGCATACGCTTCGTCGCTGAGATCCTCAATCTCATCCTCTTCGACATTACCATTCTCATAGACGCGCCACGACGGCGTGATAATCTCTTTATATTCAAGCTTCTCAACACGAGTAGTGGCGGCTATACTGAACGGTATAACAATGTTGTCTATGTCATAAGCATGCTGCTCGCTACGACGGCGCCTATTGACAGGCGCCGAATTATGCAAGCTCGAATTTAGGACAGACTGGGGCGATGCCGGCGATGCACAATTTGAACTCTCACTTTTAGAAGAACCTCGCCGATCTCGTTTGTTGCGCTTGACGGTAGGTTCTAGCCCAAGGGTGTCCGTGCTATAAGAATGCTTACGTTTCTTTGGTATCTCATATTTTCGGCGCAACTTATTTAAGACTATTGCAGACTGATATTTGTGGTTGTTTATGTTGGTAGACTTGGCCGAATGGTGATTGTGATCTAGATGTGGCAGGTCCTTGCTGGCGTCGCTCTTTTTCTTCCGTCCAGGACGATTTTTAGAAACCGTACTCCTCTTTTCCTCTTTCAAAAGTAACGACAAACGCAGGCCGAGCGGCACATCGTCGGGAAATGAGAGTACGGGGTGACAGCACGAGTCTAACAATGATACTCGTTCCATGTATGGCATTGTTGTGTTTCGCTCAACCATTTTGGAACAATTGTAACGCCCGTTACATGCTATACACGGCGCTACTGATTGAGGTAAAGAGCTACACGCACAGGGCACGGTGGAATATTTGATCAGGGTCTTTTTTGGTGCATCTGCTAGGATGGACGTCGATTTAACGAGGCGCCGAGGTCTGAATTTAGAACTCAAAGGTAGCGCACGAGCGCACGTTTCTGGTGATTGTGTTGGTGCTATTACAGATGGGAGAGTGGTTACCATGGGTCCTGTGGACGACCCTGAGGGTATAATGGTCGTGATCGTTGTTGTGGGTTGTGTGATTGGCGGGCCAAATATCGGACTTTTTTCAATTTTAAGCTGATGAACTAGGTCATTTTGCTGGCGAATTTTGTATTCGAGGTCGGTGACTTGCGCCTGAATCCAATTCCAGGTTGATGCAATTTTGCACCTGTCAGATGCCCATCTCCAGGTTGCCTTACTCGATGTTGGTGTTTCATCACAACTCTCTCCGCCGGAGCTACTTTCGGTGGCATCGGAGTCGAAATCTTGCTCCAGACAGCGTAGGTTTGACAGTAAACATCCCAACGTGTCCACATTACTTGCATCGGATGGTTTGTGCTTTTCGCTTATATAATTACAGCATTGTTTGATTTGCAAACGGCGAATCCTCTTTAATACATTATCCGTCCTTTGTTTCAATTGGTCGGCCATGATGATGCAAATATATCAATGATAATAATAGCAACAAAAAATAATACAAAACGCTCGCTTTCGTTTGTTCGTTCGTGTTCGCGTACGCGACACTAGAACTAAACAGCGCACTAGACACAATGTTCACACACGCAGATTTCCGTTTGTTGTGCACAATCATTGCACTTTCTCTCACTCACTCTGTTCGCTCAATTTTGCACAAACGCACACACCCACCCACCAAACGCACACAAACACACAAACTCACAGCGCAGTAGCACTGATGACAAGCAGCGGCGGTGAACAAATTTACACGCAGTCGCAGTAGCGCACGCGCTCGCTTTGAATTTTGTCCTGCCAAGTCTCGGTTTATCTGCAATGCAGTTTATCTGTGACTGGCAATCTGCCAAACAGACGACAACTGCCACAACTACAATTGCCTATGTGTGTCTGTGTGTGCTCGAATACCACACATTGTGCGGGTCTGTTCGTCGTCGTCCCGGGCCAACGCAGAATCTCATTGAAGCTGTTAGGTTTCGATGAAGCTGCTCGTTCGGCTGGCTTCGCCTCCATACGATTATAATATTATTATTATGGTTAATACGAGGCTGGGCCCAATTTATTTATCACTTTCATGTGACAAGTTCGAACTACGCGCCCAGAGCTCACCATATGAAGATTGTTTGGAGGCATTTAATATTGTTTGATGAATCAGTTTGTTCGTTCGTTCGAAACATAATCAGGATGATACAACAAGCTTGGGGCAATGTGAGACACTAAAAATGAGATTAATATTAATCAACATCGAAGCAAGCATCAGACAATCATTAATATTGACTGACTCATCGACGACTACATTTGCCAACAAGTAGTAGTAACATATTGACACCGACTTTCTTCAGTATCACCACTATTATCGATAACTACTACCTAAATCCACATCATCAACACATATTTTTTATCACATGTTACATACCTAGAAACGCACCTACATACAAACACACAGACAGCTAGACACGCTAGATAAATAACACTTAACTTAATTGAATCAGTGATATAATGGCCAACAATGATCCTGATAAAATCAACATAGATGCAATCATCACAAAGTTACTAGAAGTGAGACGCTCAAAACCGGGCAAGAACGTTCAATTAACCGATGCTGAAATACGCGGATTATGCTCCAAATCCAGAGAGATCTTTCTCAGTCAGCCTATACTCCTTGAATTAGAAGCACCATTGAAAATTTGCGGAGATATACATGGACAATACTACGATCTATTGCGTCTGTTCGAATTTGGTGGCTATCCGCCTGAATCAAATTATCTGTTTCTAGGAGATTATGTTGATCGCGGCAAACAATCATTAGAAACTATCTGCCTATTGCTAGCATACAAAATCAAATACCCTGAAAACTTCTTTTTATTGCGTGGCAACCACGAGTGCGCCAGTATCAATCGCATTTATGGCTTCTACGATGAATGCAAACGTCGATACAACGTCAAACTATGGAAAACTTTCACCGATTGTTTTAATTGCCTACCAGTTGTCGCCATTATAGATGAGAAGATATTCTGTTGTCATGGTGGACTTAGTCCTGAATTGCAAAATATGCAACTCATTCGACGTATCACTAGACCCTGCGACGTGCCAGATTCTGGATTGTTGTGCGATTTGTTGTGGTCGGACCCTGACAAAGAAGTTAACGGTTGGGGAGCAAACGATCGCGGCGTATCCTACGTATTTGGTGCAGATATTGTGGCTGCTTTTCTCAATGCACATGATCTGGACTTAATTTGTCGCGCTCACCAAGTTGTCGAAGATGGCTATGAATTTTTCGCTAAACGACGATTAGTGACATTATTCTCAGCACCTAATTATTGTGGCGAATTCGACAATGCCGGTGGCATGATGAGCGTGCACGAAACACTGATGTGTTCATTTCAGATTTTGAAGCCGGCCACCTCGAGAGGTATCAAGTAGAAACACTACCATGCACATTGCAACGACAATTCCTCCAAACAACAATGAGCCCATGAACAGTGGTCTATAGGGCATGCAAATTTGGGGCAATTCAAGTGACTCTGTCGATTCTAAAGAAAAAGAATAAGAAGATTCCATTACATTATTATATGTGTAAATATTTTTCAAGAAATCATGCACTTTTAGATTAGATTACATTATTATATAACATGTTTTCTCATCAATTCAATCAATCCATCGCCATCGTGTGCTCTCCACTTACCCGTTGGTGTTATCATGTCCGAATCGCTGACATATAGACCAGAATAGACATCAAAACTCATATTGGCATCGCTGAACGACGACGAGGTGGCCTTATTACGAGATGACGTCACGTTTGTTTGTCGATGGTCGACATAGCGTTTCCTTCTCGGCGGTGTTCTGCTATTGCTGCCACCAATGCCGTTACAATCGGTCTACGCAATCATCAATCAACGCACAAGAGTGATAGATTTAGGATGGGCAGTTTTTGAAACAAGCAAACAAAAGCGTAACAAATTATCAGAATTAGATCAAATGGAGATTCCATCTATAACGAATTGTCCCATAATTGCATTTGAAAGTGGTTTATTAAATCTATACGACCAGTAATTCTGTATATCGTGTTGAATCTTATGTATGATAGACTTACCATGTGGCAGCCACCGTCTTTGATGCACAATCTGTTTTATCCCCGTTTGAACATCCGTGTTAATGTTTGTTATCACATAACAACATTAACATTTTTAACATTGTGTTAAAATTTGTAAACATACATACATTTCGGTTATTAATTCAATTCAAGTTTCCAGAGCTGGAAAAAACACTTCTGCTTATTGTTCGTTAGAGCTTACCTGACGTTGCATTGATAGTACACTGATGATGAGTGGGGAAATTTATGTGCCGGAAACGCGACTGTCGCTCGTGTCGAATCATTTGTGTATTCGAATGCGGGCATCACTTCCGGCTCTAGGGGACAGCCTTGATCATTGATGAGAGGCTGCTCTGCGATTTCCATCCCGTCTCTTACTACACAGTTTGTAATTTGTAGTCCGTACATTTCTTGCCAATCGATCTCTATAACCATGATAAGTTTGTCGCCTATTCTCACACTTTCGGCCACGTTTTTTTCGTCGCTTTTGCGAAAGATTTTCATCGTACACGATGGCATTGCGGCTGTCGCAGTCACCGGTATAGGACCGATAGAGCTTGATTGTAACGCAAACGAGGCACTTACATTGAAATGAGTGTTGGATATTGTTTTCTCTCGAGTTTGATATTTACAGCGAACATGATAAGCACGACTTGAGCTCGTCAACAAACGCATGTGTGGCTGCAACATTATCGTGTTGAAATATTCAATTCCATCTTCAACATCACTTGACATAGTGTTACAAGCTTTCAGTGGCAACCTATACGTGATGTTGCTGCTGGAATAATACTCATTCATGCATGTGTGATTGTTTGATAAGCCTTTAGGGTAGATCATCCCATGGAAGCCTTTATTGGAGCCAATTTTCAACATGATCGCGTCGCTCTGACAGATTACTTGTATATCGTTGATACCATTGTTATTGTTGTTGCTATCTGATTGTCATGATAACGAATTTAGAGTTGGTAAAAATTAGCCGTAGGAAACTTGGGAGCAGTGAAAAGGATCAATTTAGTTCCTCAACACCTTACCATTATTTCTTGTGCTCGATTGAGCCGGTGAAATGCTGACGCACATCAATATACAGGCGACAGAAAAGTGCAATAAAGATAACATTTTGCTAAATATTTTGAGGTCAAATGATTGGAATTAAGCTAATTTAGTCGACTATTTACTTATGCAAACTTTTTTAAACAGATACTCTCAATATGTTGATCATTCATTTGGATTGCTTCTGAATTATTGTTTGATTTTTTGTTGACTCAAACTAGTCACATGTTGCGGCAGACTGACTACTGAAAGAAGTGAAATGAAGTGTCACTTTCATAAGTGTGAATCTGAATCGTCTCGATACAAAGGCATCCTTTCTCATTTCATTTTATTTCAGCTTTTACATTAAGACAGGTTTAGGTCAATGAATCACCGTACCAACCAGGCTTCTCTATCCGTTCCTATTGCGTGACACACAGAAGCATGCCACTATCGGAAATGAACTAACATTAAGACAATCTTGTGGTTAGCTAGATCATTCAGAAACAAACCATCAACGCTTTTGTCACAATTAACACATTCATAGATCACAAATTTGTGTTCCTCTAAAGCTATAGGTTTTAGGAGAAAGTGACATTACACGCAAATGCGCCGTTTTCTGTGGCTCTCATTGACATGCGTGCGCTGTGTGTACCGTGAACAGGTTGATACATGACGAGCGATTAAACATACACACATGTTGATTTGGCAAGGCATTATGTGTCGTGACTGTTGTCAATAGAGCAGAGAGAGCAGATCGATGGCACACTGCCTATGTCTTATTACTTGGAGCATTGTCCAGAATGCGATAGATGGCGAGCGAAAGTTTATTTGAATGTTTGTTGCCTTCATTCACCGTCAGACATCGTTTATAAGAGAGAAGTAGAGAAAATACATTATATCAAAGTCAATCGAGATGTTTGGTAACACGCAAGGTTGAGCTTAATCAGCAAAGGCTCTTCCAGAAATTGGGATCCTGCTTAAGTCGACGCTGATAGTTTGTGTACCAGGTAGTTATACTGGACAGTGGCACGTACACGGTATCTGGACTGATAGAATTGGCTTGTTGGACGATATCAGCGGGCGTTTGTGCGAACGAGGAACAGTAGTTGTACAAATTCGTCACCGTTTTATTGATGAATTCATCGAACGTTGTAACGTTCGAAGGGCTGGTGTCAATGGCCGGTACCATTTGCCAGTTCACGTTGCTGGTCGGCTCAACCGATATGCCGATTTGAGTGCAATTGTTCACCGGTGTTTGGGCGTAACTAAAGCTACACATTCCCGGATCACCGTTTGTTGCTGATGCTACTGCTGATTGCTTGGGCAATGTCAATCCAGATAGCTTGTAGATGGCGGACGGTTTCTCTAATGTTAAGTGGCCAAGGTAGTGCCAGGCTTGCGAGGTAGGATCAGCAAGAGAGAATTCGCTCAGAAAAATACACGCACTGAGACCAACTGGAAGAGGTGACGTCAAAAAGACAACGATATGATGTATTGGAGTTCCTGTATTAGGTATTGTGGTGATGAATCGATTTGTATCGATTTGTTCGAAGGTTTGCACCTGTAAGAATAATGTTTATTGGATGTTCGATCAGAATGATGATGAACAATTTAAAGAATCATATTCGAACTATGTTAACAGAATACTTACATTGCGTCCAGCGACAATCAGACCGAAAATACTTGACATGATTCGAATTGTGAGTTGTTGCACGATTCGTCATAGAATAAATGATCGACAATAGAAATAATGGCCCATAACTATCCGTAAATCAATGATAATTATCATTGGACATCAAGAATATCCCATTTCATAAGTCAACACTGAGACTGAAAGTGAGCGCGTTATTTGAAGAACAAACATTGACTATAGGTGGCGCTTCGATCGGCCAAATTTTAAAAAGAACTTTCGAGTTTTTTCTGGTTGAATTAAAGCGAATTTTTTTTATTTGCGTTTTTAAATTCGATCTAGAGAATTACATCTGACTGTTCCATTGCACAAAGAGGATGACTATGAGTAGGTGGTAAGAATGATAAATTAAATCATAGAAAGCGCTAAATAATTAGCTAAGCATTGTTGTCACAATGATTGTGTTATAGTGAAGAAAATTGCCCGATTGTTAAGTAGATTGTTTGTTGTTACTATTGATTTGCGGCACTTGTTTGGTGCAGCTCACTGAGTGCTTGCAATGCCCACAACATCGAATGAAATATCCTTGGTAGGCCTCACGTCAATTAAACTTGTGTATGTGTATGTGTGTGCGAGTGCGAGTGCGCCAGTGCTAGTGCGTGCGTGTATTTCGAAGCTTATTACGAACACGTATCGTAGTGCAAGGAGCATCGTTATGAACAGTCGTTCAGTAATAGTAATGAATTTCGCTAAATTCTGTTCCAGTGGTTCGGAAAAACAACCAATTAGTGTTTTCAGAATCGATCGTCTCTGTGAAATTGGTCGATTTAATCTTAGGGCCTCGCAACACAACTATATCCTCGTCAATGGTGGTTGGTTGAAATGTGACAATTATCTCGTTGATGTTGCACGATTTAATTGGAATGGGACGCTTTAAGCGCACCAGACAATCCTTATCTTTGGCGATGCTCAATTGTATCGATTCATCCAGGGTGTCCATGAACATGGGAGCCTCGGCGGTCTCGGGCAACGGATCCGAGTTGTCGGCCACTGCATCGGGCGATTGGCGCGACGCCGTCGCTAGTGTGTCGCGCGATACAAACTTCAGATGGCACTCAAACTTTGGAGTGCGCACTGCGTAGCTTGCCGGATCTAAGCGCAACGGAATTGTGATGGCCACAATGAACAGATCACGATTCAAACATTGAAACTTGGATGTGATCGATTTGATTGTGCGCATGGTGGTCACCATTGTTGCATGCGTCGATGGTTTGTAACGTTTCACAGTGAAATATTCCGGCGGCACTGCGCGCACATTGGCATTGCTGGACAATGTAGTGGGCACACGCGCCAAGCCAGGCACTGACAAGTTGACAAACACAGCCAATTGTTCGCTTTTAGTCAGCAAACAATTGGTGTCATTGATATCGACCGATGGTATTTCCATGGATTCATGAGGTTTGTCACGTCGACTATCTTTGCCTTTGTGTGTCTCTTCATGGTTCGTTGTCGATGAGACTTTTTCATTCTTTTTACCATCATTCTTTGTTCCACTATTATCCACTTCTTGGTTGTCTTGGTGATGATGATGATGATGATGGTGATGTTGATCGTACGAATTTTCGAGTGACGTATTAACGCCGACCATCAATTCGCCCGAACTTACCGATCGACGTAAGGTACCGCGTGTCGTCTCGAGACGCGCCAATCGCGACGCTGTCGGCGGAGCCTCACCACTTTCAGTGCTAGATGTCAACGAGATACATTTGGCAAACTCCTCGATTGTCATCGATAAAAAGCGAATCGACTTGAGAATAGAGTTCTCGGTCAAAATAGACCTGATCGCGGCCCATTCGTTGATATTGATTGCGCGTCGTTTTGACTCATGTAAAGCCCAACCAATCACTGCAAAAGTAACATTTTTAGTCAATTTTTTGAATATTACAACAAATAACATGTGCTTGTAACATATATCCATAGTAACTCACCTGATGTAAACAGAGAATACTCGGAGTATAGATTCAAGTATTTTCGATTGACAATAAACTCAACAGTAGAAGGTTGAACGTGACTTTTGTCAGTAATAACAGTAATTGTAATCATAATGACAACAACAACAATGAAATCGATCAGATACATGGTATATGGTGTCAGTAGATAATGTGTTAAATAGTGCTATACTCACTTGAACGAACGGTGACTGATCACGTTGTATGTCTGTCGATCAATCAGACTCATTGCTTGCAATCTCAGTTGTTGTGAATTGAGTACCTGAGAGAATTCGTACACAGCACATGCTGAAGATGACGAAATGTTCTTCTCAATGTAGTTCAAGCACTCTCTATTGATATCGAAAACGTAAAGAAATTAGATGTGACGCCAATATATGTGTGTGTGACCTCATATTAACAGTCATAACTACTTACTTGAGCAACTGAGGTAGCAAGTACTTTTTGGCAGCGTATGCCGTCAGCATGGCATCTTCAACTGAGTTCAGATTCAACGAGTCAGTGTACGCGTATCGCAAGAGATTCTCAAATCCGATTGGAGCCACGTCTGGAATGCGAATAACTTTGTTTTTGTCGGCCATGTCACCATAGAATATTGTCTCAAATACTGGAGATGTCATGGCCAACAGAACACGATGGCCGACATACTTTTTTGAATGTTGAGGCGGGCCCACGATGAATGTAACGTCCGTGAACGACTTGTTCTTCATTTTTGTACAAGAGGTCGTACAAGAGTTGTACAATGTGTAAAGATTTTGAGTATTCGTTTTGTGAGAATCATAGATGAATAGATTATTAAAGTGCCAGCTCGAATGAGTTTTCTAAATCAGGCTACTACTCATTGCAAGTGACTAAAAGATCAGATTAAAGTGTGTTCGAATGAATGTGTGAGCTTACGATTTGATAATCTCCATCGACAGCCACATCCACCAAATCTTCGTGGTCAAGAAAAAAGAACTCGCGATTGTACTTGTTATACGATGTGTACTTATATTGCTGATCTAAATGATCGTGACTAAGTTGGTTTACGAAAGCCATCGCTTGTAATGTGTGTCCTTTCAGTAAGCATCTCTAACTTACTGAAGCTTGAATGAGTGTAAACAACGATCACAACTATTGTCAAACTTGGCACGTGTTTTGATTATACTTGCTACAATTCAGCAAACTGGCTGACAATGACCTTGTTGCATTGAGAATTTTTGTGCAAACTCATTGGCGATGGTGGTGGCGGCGGCGGTTGTACTTGACACATATTCTTTTTGCAATGTATTCAATGCAAGTGAGGCTTGTTGTTACAAAAATGTTTCATGTTGGTTGAGCCCTTTTGCTTGCACTGCCAATTAAATGTTGCAGCTGGTTATAAAAACAAACACGCTACCGATTTCATGCGCATGTGACTATGGTTGAAGCCTACGAAGCTGAGGTGTGCCGAGGTTCTCATCTGGCTATGCAACCTCAAATGTCTAATCAATGCATCGCCAGGCTATCTTTTTCACGCGCACACACGCACACAACAGATGAGCTCAAGATACGGAATAATTTTAGCCACTTTAGTTGTAACTCGATACGATACAACCACTCTTTAAGCTTTGGGCTTCGAGCTTCTGCCATTGCTGCAGCTGCAGCCGCAATAAGTGACCCTGAAACACGCACGTGCACTCTCTCGCGAATGCTCACTTTGGCCGGCCTCATCAAAGGACCTCAGACGGTGCGATAGCCAAGTCATGCCATCAAGTAGCTAGCTAGTTCAAAATGAGAGAAATGAGCTGACTGAAACGAAAACGAGGGGGAAACGTTTAGCCAGCAAATGCCACGTCTAAGCAATTAGGTCGCAACGGGTCTATAATTTACAACGTCATTCGACCACGTTGTGGCACATGCGCGTACACAAACTAATATTGTGCTACTTGCTGGCAGGATAAAAATCTCTGTCCTTGTTGTTTACGGTAAATGCATAAAAAAGAAGTAGCGACAGCAGGTGTGGCATCACTAGAGTCCTCTTGGTTTGCACGCATTTAGGCCACGTAGAGCACTATTAGCTGCACCCCGGCACACGTACAGATCTAAACTCGCATATATATATCACGCTAAGCTCAGTTGTTTTATTTCTCTGTCTACCAACCTGCCTAGCTGCCTGTCTGTCTGTCAAGTTTCTGTTCCACAATAACACTAAACGTTGATTGCAATGCATTGTTTGATGATTGTGTGCATGTGTGTGTGTGCAAGAGCCTCCTCAACCACACACAAGATGCTCCATGATAAGCTTATTAATGAGCTTGCACTGAGAATGACCCCATTCTCAGTGTGCGAGAGATACTTTTCAAGCATTTTTCACGTTCTGAGATAAACAAGAGAAGAACCTCTTTTCTCTCTGGTTACAAACTTAAAAGTCAAATATCAATGGCCTTGGTGAATTTCTTTTTTGTATCAAACAATTCGATGATACATAACACAATATTCGCCGCGAATAATGTTCCAACAACTAACAACCTCGATTTAAAATCACATTGTATAGTTCTGATCGCTTTAAAACAAAAATGGAATCAAATATGAGCTGATTTTTGAACTCATCGAGGTGGGTTTTTTCCGTGCAGACGATTTTCACTGACTTCTTGAGCACTCTCTCTCTCTCTCTCTCTCTCTCTGCAGTATTATCCTGAAGAGAATTTATTTCATCACATTAAAAAACAAAGTCAAACACTTACCAATCTTTGGTAATCAACTTCAGATTTGATGGCGAGTGCTTCGTCTCGCGAATGTCTGTGGTGCAACGGATTCATTGTTTATCAATTTGTTGAATTCTTGCTGAATTTCATTTACGTTTGGCAATCAGAATGGAGATATTGGTACTTTTTTGAAAATTTTATTGAGGTTGTACACGATCACTTGTCCTAGCGATGACTTGTGATTACACTGTTTAAACTGACTTTAGTCCTTGCTATTTCAATTGAACTGATGTTATGTTGAAAAAGTTGAAAATTTTTGCATCGAATGCCATCCAACTTACAATGATCTGGCCGGCGTCGGGGTCGTGACTAGACCACCACGAGCACTAATACTTGGAAACAGAAAAAAGTAAAGGATTCTACGACAACCCGCGTGCTCTCTAGGGCGCAGGTTGTTTCAACTAGACTCGGCCCGACTCGACTCGCATCGCTTGTCTCTCATACAAAGCCCAGACCACTGATGAGGAGACAAAAATGCACCACTCACACCACAAAATGAGTTGCTATGCTTGAGTGACTCTATAGTGAACAGTGCGTTTTCAAAAAGCAAAAATTTCCTCTGACGCGGAGTCGAACCACGGACCCTGCGATGGCCATATTACTTCTACAGTCGCATGCTCTACCAACTGAGCTATCAGAGGCTGGATGAACGCCTGGCGATTTTAGTACAATATATTGTTAAGTACTGACAGCTGTAACAGTGCATTATAAATACGCCGTATTTTGACCTAATTGAGAAAAATTGAATTCGTGTTATGAATGAAATAAAAAGAAAAAATTCTTTGTGACACCAAACAACAGATATAGGAACAGAGACTTCTTTCACAACGAAATATAGTCAATAGATTGACACAGAGATGGCACGCCGAAGTGCAAAAATTCATAAGTAGCAGAGAGTGGTTTCGATCCACCGACCTTTGGGTTATGGGCCCAACACGCTTCCACTGCGCCACTCTGCTTATACAAGCTCACGGAGCACAGTTGGCTATTTTTTCAATCATTGTGATTGCCATTCCTATCAGCATCGCTCAGAGATTCGCACTATTTTCATTTTTGAATTCATATGATGCCAGGCACAACGTTTAATATCGACAACAATCACAATTTACACGTGATACACAGAATGCACAATTACCCCACTTCAAGTATGCACAATAACTGATATTTATCATTATATAGCATGGATTCACGATCGTTATCATCGACGGTTCCGTCGCTGTCAATGAATGAACGTATTGTTTGGATTAGCGATAACGGACCCGAATACGGATACGTCAGATGGCTCGGAAAGTTGCCCGATATCGGAGACGATTGGATGGTCGGAGTGGAATTCGACAATCCCGTGGGAACAGGCACCGGTTTCTATCGCGACCAACAGTTGTTCGAGAGTCAAATGAACCATGCCTCCCTTGTTCCCATCATTGGCCTTATGAAGGCAGCCGATTTCGAAGATTCATCGCCAACGTCCTCGGGCTCTCAGCACAATATATTAACCTATCCCGCCCCCAAGACATTACGATCTTTAATGGGAAAATCTCGCGGCATTCAAGGTCATAATAACTCTTGTTATTTAGACGCCACTCTATTTGCAATGTTTTCCTCTGCTACAGTGTTTGAATCATTACTGTATCGACCATCGACTGCTAAAGACATTCCAGAATATAGTCAAGTTCAGAATATTTTACGTGAAGAAATAGTTCGACCGCTAAGAAAAGACTTTTTCGTGAGCGCCAACCAAGTGATGCAATTGAGGACATTATTGGAAAAGTTATCCTCTGTTGAAGGTCTCACGGACGAAGAAAAAGATCCTGAAGAATTTCTCACTCTACTGTTGAATCAAATACTCCGAGCCGAACCGTATCTGAAATTAAGCTCAGGACTGGAGTCTTTCTTTTATCAGTTAATTGTAGACAAAGACGAGAATATTGTTTTACCCACTGTGCAGGACTTATTTGATCAATCATGCCTGGGCAATAGTATTAGACTAAGAGAGATACCACCATGTCTGTTGCTGCAGATGCCACGCTTTGGACGCCAATACAAAATGTACTCCAGAATAGTTCCTAGCATGCAATTGGACATCACCGACATACTGGAATCTTCGCCGCGTGCATGCGGCCAGATCAACAAGAATTGTGACAATTTGGCTAGTTTCGAGTGCAAAGACTGCTTTGGTGAGCGTGGAAATCGATTCAACACACGATTGTCCAACATAACTTATTGTAAATCGTGTTTTCAATCGAAACATTTCAGCCGATCACATTCGACTGGCATCGAGGATCACGACAACACGAAATCGATTATCAAGCATGGATGTACAAATCGTGAAGCCCAGCAACGATTCTTGGCCTCCTCTTCGAGCTCAAAAAACAAAACAATACCACGAGTTTACATGGATCTGTTTGCCATACTTTGTATTGAAACTAGCCATTACGTGTGTTTTGTCAAATGTGACAATGATCCTGATGCGCCTTGGTGTTTCTTTGACAGTATGGCCGATCGAAAAGGTGATTATTTTGATAACTTCATCTAATCTGATAATCTGATAATCTTCACTAATCTGGCAAATATATTTTCCCATTACTAATTCGAATTTCTGTGGCTTCACCATATTGTAACTAAAATGTTGACTGATTCAGGAGAGCAAAATGGTTATAACATACCTGAAGTATCATTATTCGAAGATCTGCCCTTTTGGCTATCCGACAAAGGAATAGCGTATTTACTCAACAACAGGGATGATAAATTGTTGCCCGAGATGTCGCGCCGTCTCATTTGTGATGCATACATGTGCTTTTACCAGAGCTCCGATCTACAGCTCTATAGATAGTTCAACTCCACTTCACCTTACTCCTTCTTCCTTCCATCAATGACTGCATTCATGGATGATGTTTAACACACATGAAGATTTCTTACTCACCTCGGAAGCGTGACCTAACTTTTAACTTATGCTGGCCGAGAATCTCCCAAACATCATCTCTTATGTTATAGACACACATGTTAATAACTTGTTAAACATTCGCTACTAGATTCTCAATCTAATAAGGAATATATCATGGAATTCATAAATTCGTTGTACCATGTGTAAATAATCTACAGCATGTATACGTCATTACTGGACGATATATTATCTGATTGAATTAGTTACTGTTCAGAACAATAACAGCAACAACAAAAACCGTAAATCTGGTGATAAACATGATCATATAAATTAGATTTGTTCACATTTAATTCCTTAGTTGGTAATTTTGAGCTCATTGTTTTCACTTTAGAACCACTGAGTGTTTACTTTTCTAAGCCGATACAAGTGAGTCGAGGAGCAAAGCGGCCGACACGGTCCATGTGATTGTGGACAAATAACTGCTCCAAGACACAGGAAACAACTTCAGGCAACTAAAACAACAACGCATGGTAGGAACGAACCATCCGAGAATGTGGCACCAACGAAGTTTGGTGTGTATGTTTTGATCACGCGCCGCTAAATCTGATATCATGGGGTGCAATTTTTTGGCCTTTCGAGCAAGCGATTGAAAATAAATTAAGTCTTAGTGAGTGAACATTATAGATATATACAGTATAAAGAAAGTGAGAAAGAGGCGAGTATGAACTTACTCTTGTCATCACGTCAGTCGAGATACCTGAAATGATTGTGCCCACAATGATGCCCACAATATAAATGACAATCAAGGATTGGATAAAGAATTCTTTGGTTCTGAGCTTTGAAACTAACGGCCACATAGGGCTGTTGAAGAAGAATATCAAAAGCATGGTGATGAAACAGATGCCGCACGCGAACGTGTCGGCTTCTTGAATGGCTTTGAAGTAACCGGAGATGGAGCCTTGCAACCGTAACAGCTCAATAGTTTGGCCCTCAAACACTGACGGAATCAAACGGTGGCGCAAGTCACTCGATTTAAGCTCTTGTTCATCGTGGCCACCATGATGAGAGTGCGTCAACACGCAAGATTCGGCCAGATTAGTAGTGTCCGTAACGAGATCAGTTTGAAAATACTCTTGCAAATAGTGTCGAACCTTTCGATGCTCGTTCGCAAAATCAATCTTGCCAATTATTAACGAACGTTCATTGTGGTTAACATTGATGATATTGTTGTGTGTGTTGCTACAATGCTTAGTGTACTGACTAATGATGGTGGGGATGTGGCCGATTTTGCACTGCGCCTCGGCTAGTTTTGCCTTGACGTGTTCGCCGTGCAATCGAAGATCGTGTGCCAACAAGTACAGGTGCGCCATCGGTATGACCATGCCAGTGGCCAGCTCGAACGAGAACATAACGATCTCGAACAGACCCCAGGCAAGGATGTAATTGGGCGGTGCAGTGCACTTGTATTGCGACAGCTCGACCGAGTGATAAAACAATATGGGACTAATGAACAGCGAGCTAAACACAAATATGGCCAGTGTGGCAGCGATAAAATATTGATAGCAACGATACAAGAATTTCGCATAGAACAACCACGAGCCAAAAGTGCGATGTGTCTTGCTCGAGGTGAGAGCCAAACGAATGGCGGTGAGCTCGCGGACCTTGCATCGTTTGCACAACGGGGACGCATGAATCGCCTGAGTGTTGCTGAGACCCGACTCGAGAGATTCCAAGTACCGAATCGGATTGATCGAATGATCCAAACTGTTGGCCTCTTTGTCGTCTTTTCGAATGCTCGTTCGCTCATCAAATTCGAAATTACCTGCACAATTGGTGTGCTGAGCGTAATCGTAGAAGTCGTTCAGTTTGTTGAACGTACCTGAGCTGTACGCAATGGGCGTGAAACCTTTTGAAATGCTGACGTTGCGACAATGGCACGTTTCTAGACTCATTGCTTTCAATTGTTGTTCGGTCACATCGTTGTGTGGCTCATAGATGGGACTTTCGGCGAGCAAAAAGGCGATCGTGTCGGTTTTCATTGTCTTGTTGGCAATGTAAACGCGCCACGTCAGATGTGCAATGCACGACACGACCACCAGATACGAGATCAGTACGCGCGCATTGCCCAGAGTAACCGACCAATCCATGAGGAGCCACGTGAGGCGCGTTGATTCGCATGAATCGCGAATCACCGCAAACACGATTGAGTATTTGATGGATAAAAACAACAAGAATGTGTTGCTAAACACTTCCCACAAGCGACATAGGAACGGCACTCGCATTCGGTATGCGTGGTGACTGAACGAGAAATAAATCAACAGTTGGACGGCGAATTTGTGTCTCCACGTAGCGTAAGCATTCTTTTGGTTATTGCTAATTTTGTTTCCATTCCCATTCTCATTATCATTGTCGGCTGTTTTTGACTTGGATTTTGTAGTCAAATGAATGCGTGGTAATTTGGTACCCTTTATTGTCACATTGACCACGGCTGCTTTGATTTTTGTTCGCTGTTGATGTTGCTGCTCTAATGTCACTGCTGTGTTGGTTGTTTCAAGCGCCGACGCTGACCTTTTCAAGGCCTTTTTATCATTATTATTATTGTTGTCACTCTTATTATTATTTTTGCGTTGCTGCTGAAAGCGAAAATCAATAATAGAGTAGTTGACTGAACTACTTTGTGAAATATGTTGCTTACTATGAGAGCCGATTGACGAGCTGAGCGCTGACAAACATGAGTTCGGCTCGTCGGACACACAAGTAGGCCGCTCGCCGCTCGGCATAGTATTTTCTTCGTTCGCGGGCAATATTTCTTTTATGACAACTTGAACATTTGAATATAAATACAATCACACAGTTGATAGGAGTCCTAATGTTTGTTACAGGCACAAGTCGTCACAAGAAGTACAGTTACAAGAAGTTACATAAGTGTGACGGGCCGCTTCTGTGTTAGGTATAAACATAGAAACTATTCCACTCAGCGAGAGCTATGTGAATGTTCATACTGCTGATGGCGATCATGCAAATATAGTGTCCAGTCGAATGTTACACACAATTCTGACGCACAAGCACTGACAACACCGATTCGACTCAATGTTGTTCCCTCGTCCACTGTACGTTGTGGCTGTCACCATCAGCTGTCAGCCATATGAGAACAAGGAAATCAAATTATAGCAGCAGCAATAGTTTTCAACGTTCGCTGACATACTTGGGCAAGCTTGCCCCTAATTCAGGCTTGCATTTGAAATGTCCACATGAATGGCAAGATACACATTCCTAGAGGCAATAACAATCAAGATTAACGACCACATTTGTCGAGACCACAATTCTTAACCGTGCCTCATGAGTGCCGCACGATCTGATCATGAGCCATTGCTCGTGTTGAAAGTACGAGTGCAGTCGATGCATGTATAGACACAAGTTTAACTCACAATTTGCGAGCACTATCGAGCTTCAATGTTCTTCGATAATGCCAACGTCAATGTCAAGTGCACAACAGACACCGATTTTGAGTCCGGAAATATCAGCGCGTGCATTACAGTGAATGAGTGAAAGTAGGTGATGTTTTTGTGTGAACGGCTATCAATTTAACACACGGCAACAGATAATCACAATCAATGATTTCGAAATTCAGTTGATTATTAGTTGCACGCGCAACAACACTCACATTTGCTTCATGTTAAACTCAACAACTGACAAAGGTGAAGCACAGTGCTGTGCATAAAGAATGAGCTTATGGAAGGTCTATACAGTCTCGCTAAATCCCGATTCAGGGTTTTTTTTGCACAATTGATCGCGCGCTACGTTGAAATTTGAAAACTTTTGTTGTCGTTCAGCTGACGAGCACATGATAGAGAGCTGAACTGGCAACTGTGAAAATGCCTGGGAGTCGTGTTTTCGCAGTTAATCGGGCCTTTCGACTGC